>JAODTR010072266.1:0-15629 GCA_025399935.1 Amblyopsis rosae | reverse complement strand
TCGGGACTCCAACCCAGGCGTTTGGTGGGACTCTAACCCACCGGGACTCCAACCCAGGCGTTTGGTGGGACTCTAACTCACCGGGACTCCAACCCAGGCGTTGGCCAAGGCCAAATATTCCCACTGGGTAACACTGGTGTTTGTCAATTATGAGATCACTATCAGGTAAAGAAAGCATTTTGCTACATGTAAGCTATCACTTGGTTATTATACTAGCGCATAGAAATCACTCAATTTAAAGCCATGTAAAGCCTCTGTGATATGTTTCCATACCATTTTACTAGTTTTACATTGGCATTCATATTAGTTAATAAAATGCATGCATTTCACTTTTAACTTTTAACTTTTTAACTTTTAACATTCAGCAGGTAGCAAACAAAGACCTCAACATATCTGGATTGCATGTCAAAGCTCAATGAAGTTGCATTGAAAATCATGTGATCATGGCATAACCCAAAAATGAATTCTGTGCCATTCACTATACTCGGAAGTGCTGCTGAATGACAACACAATTGGCCAAGTCTATAGAGGCTGCTACTCAAACAGGACAATGTTCCCCAGGCAACACTGCAAAAGCTTCCTTTGTTGCAGCAACATGGTCAATTACAACATAATCAGAATTGTTTCTTTACTATATAGCTTTGTGTGCAAGTGGCATGTGCTTGGTATAGCATTTTGTTCAAATTTGTAAAATACTGCACATCAATTACAGAATTCTGTAATTCTGAACACAAATTGAGACGTGTCCCTTTAAAAAAGAAAAAAGATTTTCTGAATGCTTTTTCCTTAAACATACAAAATGGGTATACAAGAAAACACTGCACTCTTATGTTTTTATCATCAAGGTAACACTTTTAGATGTTAAACGGAATCAACTCGGAATCAACTTGTTAATATCTGACTCAATTGAGCTTATACCATTCAGTTTGCATGCATATTACTGTATACCAATGAACTCAACATCCACCTAAAATCCTTTCTTGTAGCACTTCATGTTGAGCAGCAAACTGAACATTGTTTCCACATACTGCATACTCCCATAATATAATAATGGGATGGGATTCTCAACATGGCTCCTGGCAGTGACGTCTGCAGTCTCTGGATGAAGGTTGATCAGTCTGAAACATTTGGATAGCTTGCATACTGCCCTTGTACTGCCCCCGCCCCTACCCCCCAAGGACGTACCTGTCATCAATCACTGGGGGCTCCAAAAGGAGCCCAGGGGGGGCTGCAGAAGGACAAAGGAGGTGTGGCGACCTGCAAGCCTCCCTTGCGTGGCTGAGCGCAGTGATGCATTCTGCTGCAGTTCCATCAAACCCCCCCCCCCCCTTCTCATTTCAAAGTTGCTGAAAACAACACTTTGAATGTGAAGATGCTCTTCCTACACACACTACCGCATTTAAGTAAATGTACAAGGAGAGGAAATGGAAAAGTGGCCACCTTAACCCCGCACCCCGCATTCACCTCCGCTTCTCTGTAATAAATCATGTGGCGTTCTCTTCATAGATATCAATTCAGCGCGCCGCTGCCGCCGGTTTGTGCTGAACGGGCATTACTCTTCAGGCAGAAGGACAATTGCTCTGGTACAGATGGGCTCACATACGAACAAAGACGCGGAGGCCGCCTATGTGGCAAAGGTGCTGGCCGAGGATGCCCACATCAACAATGTAACGGCTGCATGCCGGGATGCAGGTTTCAATTACTGCTCCGGAGAAGTGAATCAATGCATGTCTCTCAACTGTTTCTTGAATGCAGACACACCATCAGGGGCACGCTAGAGCTTCTGTTATAACCGGACAATATGTGCTCATGGGAAGTGTAGTCTTTCCCTTGGAGAGCGGCCATGTGAGTCACACATTGGGTCAGTAAGAAATGAGATCAGTGAAAGCTGAGAAGCACAGAGTGGGCATGGGCGGGCGTCCTCGCTTTACTGCCACGGCTGCAAGGAGCACTGGTACCAGTGAGTGGAGCCTATGGCAAGATATCATGTGCATACATTCATGGGTGAACACTCCACATGCACATCTACTGTACACATGTGTGCGCACATACACACACACACACACACACACACGCACAAAGGTATCTCCTCTATTGTAGTCTTATCAGGCTTACAGCCCCTAAGAAATATTGCTTTGCGCCAGATCCTTTTTCTTCATCAGCATCAGCATTGTACCTGTTGGAAGTGCTCACACAGTTAGCAACGTCATTGGAGCATCTAATGTCCACATGCCCAGCTGTAGCAGCAGCAACAACACTAAGCCATGGGAGAGTGATGGTGGCAACACTGTGATTCAAATGTTTTACATTTTTAAGCTTGAACCCAAAACAAATGGATTTGCCAACAGCAGTCACACAATATGTGTTAATCGTCTGACACTGTGAAGTGAGATTGATTTTTTTTTATGTACGGCGAAATATACAGTAAGCTACTGTACACCTAGAGAGAATCCTCTTAAAACCATTTTATTTGTTTACTCATAAGATTGGTGTATTACTACAGGCAGACAAACATGGCAATCTAGTGGCTGTATGGAGAACAGCACTGAATGTATCCTGATTGAACAGTGAGCAATTACAGTATGCAGCTAGCTAAACACCTTCTTCTGAGGAAAATAAATATAGCATACCTATGTAAGTGGTTTCACCATGTGTAGAGGAATACTTTAAACAATACATGTGCCTAAACAAAACATTGTTTATACATAACAGAAAGCCAACTGCACATAGTGATTTCTAACCAACAGTCCACTCAGCCTGTTCTAGCCTGGTACTAACTGTACTAACTAGCCCCAAAAGTCACTTAATGAATATGGTCTGGGCACGCTCCATTGGGAAGTGTTGTCATTGCCGCCTACTGGGCGTATACCTTTGGTTAATATTGAAACTATTGGACAGCCTTTACCAATTGCCGTTGCTAAAACTGTTTTGATCGCCTCATCTAACACCTTTTTGAAATATGTCATCACACTTGATTGGTCCACCAGCAGGGTGGCTGTTTTTTTTCCCATTATGCATATTTCCCCATTAATCTCTACTTTCTTCATATAAACCCACATTAATAATTTAATTGCCTGCCCTACATTGCATCAACACAATCAATTGCAATTGACTCTGTCTGTAAGAAGAAGGCAGGGCAATTCATTCAACACACACTCTATGTGGCAAACCGTTTTGACATATATTCTCCAAGACTTATGGCATCTATTTACTAGATACCAGTATGTATTCTTTAGATACTAGTATATATTCCATTAGCAGTATCTATTCTAATAGAATATATTATTTAGATACTAGTATCTATTTAAAATAGTTACTAGAATCTATTTGAATAGATACTAGTATTTATTTAGACAAGATATCTCCAAACCAATAGTATTTATTAGAATAGTTGCTAGTATCTATTTGACAGAAGATATCTCAAAACCAATAAGCACTAGTAACATTGACAACAGACTATACGTTAGCTGCTAATAGGCTATGTGGATCTCCCAGCCATTATTTATTTTCTTTGTTTCCAAACATATTGTTTTCTGAATGATTTGTTAGCTCACATGCTGTGGGCTTGTGTTCACTGTGCAGCTACTAGCTGTTTAGCAACTAGTTAGCATCAATTAGCTTAAATGCTACATGTGGGCAACATTTTTAGTTTTATTAAAATAACACAATACGGCTGTTTTATTGGTTGTATGCAGTGTTAGATGTAAAGTAAAATACAGGATGTTTCTGTAGGCTACATAATGTGTCTGTGTTGGGCACAAAGTGTGGGGATTTCTCAACCTAGCTAGTTTAGCTTATTCAGCTCGGAACTTTTCAAACATGCCTGTGCTCTCTCCTTAATGGAAGATTATATCTGCCGGCTAATATAAAATTTATGCAACAGCAGGCCATGCAGTATTTATTAACGTAATGTGTTTTGACATTGTTGACTAAATATTTTACTTGATTGTCTGAGCCCTTGCCAATGTAACAAGATTGTTTTTGAACGTTTTCTATCGATGGACTATGAGTACTGTTATTGGTGGTCTGGTGGATATTATGAGTATTCAAAAGTAAGTAGTTGAGTCAGTTAAAAGGTTAATTGTACTTGCTATTATACAATTATGTGCACATATTGAAAACCTGCAAACGGTCTGCTGCCTGCTTTGATGTTGTTGAGTGTTTTTAATGAGTATAACGAGTATTCAAAAATACCATTAAAAAAATAGTATTCCGGCCAGGCCTAGTGACCAGGCAATCCAGAGCCTTCAGGATTTCTTAAGGGTGGAAGGCAGGATCATGAAATCCACCTTGAAATGTATCCCCCTGAAGAACTAATGTATAAAGAATGTAATGAGCATAGCAGGTCTGAGCTCTCTGCTTTTATTTGAGCTGACTGCAGTTTTCACTTTTGTTTATTCAGCTAGTGTATGAGATCATTACAATGAATTCCCCGCAGTAGATGCTATGCAATAAATATATAGGATTTCAGCAGTCCAAATGAATGATAAAACATCTTCAGCGGAAGCGTTGCGTTGCGTTCTCTGAAGGACAAGACCAGGCCAGCACAGCCCGGTTCAATGCAACACACATCTGAAAGTGATTTTGATAACTTACTTATAAAATATTTGGACATTGACAATTATGGCAAAAACTCATATAGGACTGAATTAGAGCTGTGTCAATGTTGTGCGTGCATTGAACACATCACATGTTCAGAAAAACATACTGTTCTGTACGGTACGCAGTTGAGAACAAATAAAGACATAATTACATTCCCTCGTTCCATCCTCGTTCTCTATTTTAGATCAAAAAATGAATATAGTATATGAAGAAATGCTTTGGGGGCAGGCTGTTTTGTATTAAATTCTTTAAGAATAATGAAACAACAAATTCTGCTACTATAACTTATTAATGAATACATTGATTACGTAATACATGAATACATAAATAATGTTAAGTATATTTCATAAGTGAACCCTTTGGGGTTCCTGGCACATTGTTCTGTCGGGGAATCACTGATTTAAACCATTTGATTTGTTTGGTTTCTGCATTGTACAATGTGTTATAATCTAAATGCAGGTGTGAGATGGCTGTTGTGGTCCCAAACCAGTGTCTATAGCAAGAAGCCAAATGAAAGCCCTCTTTGTTCAGTCTGAGGCAGAATGGGAGCTCGTCAGCAGTTATATCAGGGCCAATAGCTGATTGATGCTGGATGCGCAATTCAGCCAATCATACTCGTTTTGCTGTGGTTTTGGAAGAGAATGCTGATTGCTCAGGGGTAAAAGGTCCTGTCCCCAACTCAAAACACTTTTTTATTTATATACACCTTTATTTAACCAGGTTAAAAGATACTTTAAATATTACTCATTCAAACTTTACAAGAGCCCTGGTCAAGAAGGCCACTTACAACATCCACGTACAGCATTAAAATATACAATACCAATCATTCAATCACAGAACCACATTACATTAGAAAGCAACACTTAGCAAAGCTCAATTTACAATCTTACAAAACTGTATTAGTTCCAAAAGTCACTTTTTAAAAATAGTTTTCTTTAATTTTTTGGATGTTGTGGTGGTACATGAAGGTTTATGGTTGTAAGTGACTATTCACGTATGTGTAATTTATTTTCGTAAGCTTAAATTGTGGTATGTAAAATGCATTATGTTTCCAACATTTATTAAAACATTTGCGACACAACATTTCTTAAACGTCATAATACAAGATTGAACAATGTAATGTCACATTTGCAAATCTTCACGAACCACAACCCTCAATTTACAATTCAAAACATAAGAGTACAGAGTTGGGTCACTATCCCATAAACATGTCGCCTCCACAACCCGCATGAGTACCGATACAGTACATATCAGTTACTGTCAAGATGTTGATGGTGGTTCTCGCTCACATGCCATTTTCATTATTTTATATGGCATTACAGTTATCTTGAAATAGCCCATTTCCAAATAGAACAACCCTGCTGAAATACCGTGCAGTAGGTCTGCATGTCTACACTAAAGTATGTGATTAATTAATATTTTGCAACAGAGTTCTGAATTAATGTTACAATTTGTCAATTGTCAGTATTGTAGTCATTGATTAATGTAGCGAATGACACAGATAAACATTATCAACAAATATTCTGCACCGCATTGCACATTTCAGACCTAGCAGTGCTGCAATTCAAAGTGTCCAAAATAGAGAGGTTTTGACGTGACAGGAGCACTTAATCCAAATGCATGACAAGGAACGGAAATAATGTACTTCACTATTTACTTTATGCACTGATACAAGGCACTATTGCAGTCACAGTAGGTTTTGGTTTGACTAAATATAATTTGTGGACATACTTTACATATTTTTTGCTCCTGAAACCTAAACAAACCAAAGCATCTGATTAGACCCCATCCTTAAAGCTGCATATTGGTGAACAGTGCTTGGATGTACTGCAACCAAGCAATAATTCCCCCAAAAAGCTAAAAGAAAATTCCTTTTCCTTTTTTTTACCGAGCTACAAAATATTACAATTAGTAAATATACAAAATATTACAGTTGGTACACTGTGTGGTACAGTATGTTAATACCAACTGTGTTAGAGATGACATGCGCTAAACTAAATGACAAATAGACCAATTACTGGTTATTTTCAATATGTGTCTTTCATGATTATTCATCAAACATGCATTTGCATGAGCGGATTATTGTAGAAAATCCCTTATCATGTAAGTATTAAGAAAATATGAATTTGCTATTCTTAATTCTTTAATTTCTGTTTCAGTGCTACTCTGTCTATGTGTATGCGTGTGTGTGTGTGTGTGTGTGTGTGTGCGTGCTCATGTGTGCATGTGTGTGCCCATATTCTACATGTGAACAGGTGCATTGTAATGACACAGTGGTCACCACGAGATTGACAGAAATGACAGTTTATGTCATGAAAAAGCCTAACATGTGAATGTGTCTTTATAAGAAGGACTTGACCAAGAACTCCACATACCTCCAAAGTCGGGCCTCAGGCGGATGTCATATCCCTTCAGCAACTTGTCCACCGTTGTCTTGGCAACAGACATTCCCGTGTTTCCAGTGGAGCTGCTGAGGACACAGACCACAAAGTCAAGTCAAGTTTATTTATATAGCTCTTGATCACATTACAGTCTCAAAGGGCTTTACAGCCCAACATTTAGCATGGAAACAAACAACAGCCCCTGTACTTTTTCCTCCCATCAGGAAAAGAAAAACTATTGAAACCACTTTGGGGACATGGGGTGGAAGAAACCTCGGAAAGGACCACAGAGGGACCAATCTAGCACTTCCAGGTGGTTAGAATACAATAGGTGCACATGCCGACTGAGACAACAATGACTATGTTTCCATGCACACTAATATTCAGTATATGACACAATTTCATATTTGATAGAGGTAAAGTAAACACTAAACTGCATGTTCTATTTGGATATTCTGAATTTGGTTTTATGGCATTTTTTGATTCACATGGGACATTCTGATATTACTCTGGTTTTAGGAGCATGCATACAGAACATTCGGAATACTGTGTATGTCTAAATTTTTAAGATATTTACTGCAGTTTGCAACACACACATCCTCTTGCTTGTTTACTATGTGAAAATTTTAATTAACAGGCTTCAAGTCCATGCACTTGGGGGATTGGTCCGAACCGACCAATCAGGGTGGTACTGCAAGTACGGGCACAGTTTTGGTGTGACGTTAGCCCATGCTAAACTGTATTAGACAGATGCATCATCTAATCACCTGCCAAGTATTTTTTGAAAGTGCCTGCCCTTTTCTAAATTGTTTCAATAGATGTCTTCCCATATGCATGTGTAACACATTAGTATTACAGTAAGTCATTTAAAGGGTGTGTAGGATGTACGTCATGGGTACATTTTATGTTATTCTGCACAGCTGCATGTAAAAGGGAATATTCATTTATAGCATAACAGTGTAATTTTCTAAATAAGGGCCAAAACCTGTTGTGCATATAAAAGCAGTAAGTCAGAATGATTGAGTTGAGTAACATGTACCACAATGTATCCAGGCAAACAGAAATTGTATGAATTTAAATGTGTAACGGTCAGTCCAGTTGGAGCAGCTTTGACAAAGATGCTGAAATAATAATCTCTGGTTGTTGAAGTATTGTGGAGGCTTCTTATGCTAACTTCTCTAACTATGCATTCACATGGAATACTGCAGACAGCAAGCCATTATGTTAGTGCATGAGAGCAGGATGGTAAACTGAATTGAGATTGTCAATGCTGCCAACGGAAACAGCAAATGGCATGGTAAGGTCCATTGGGGAACAGTTGTTTCCTCCTACTGGGCGTATATTAATTTTGAAGCTATTGGACAGCATTTAACCAATCAGCATTGCTAAAATTGTTTTGATTGCCTCATCTAGCTTCACCACCATTTTGAAACACATTTCACTACAAATTCATCTCACTAACCCATGCTGATTGGACCGCTGCAAAAAGGCTAATACGAACAGGGTTTCCAGACTATAAAGTCAGCTACTGTATACAATTGATTTTAGAGCAATAGTTGGGCAAAGCCATACTAGGTAAAAGCATCTTATTACTAGAATAACAACATTCTTTTAGATATAGTGAGCAACTGTGAGGCTAATTAGCATCAATAAGCAATCAAGAATGCACAGCAACAGTTAATTATCCAAAACAATACTTCTGTAGGCTTTTACATCTAACACAATGAATATCCAGTATTCACGTGGCATCGTGTTCAGTACATTCATCTACATATGAAACATAACAGAGGAATATGTTGTGAATTTAGGGAGTATAAAGCAAATCACTATTCTGTCACCATTCGCAATTGAAAGCATTCTGTTTCTACCCCTCTCAGTTTAAATGTATTTGCAAAACTTAGTACATTGCATAATGTATGCACTGTGTATTGGGGTCCCTCACAATTAACCTACACAGACAGACTTAATGTTATATTGTGCTGACTCTTGTGTCCTTGTGAACATTGATAGTCCATAGCCTACAGTATCACTATAATGCTTTCACTAATGCTACAGGTGATAGCCTCATATCTGCTCTGTAGCTGTGTGTTCTCATCACATTTTGAATTATTTAACTTCTTCCAAACGAATCTGTTGATGATTCACAAAGGAATCATCTACGTTTTGCTCACAAAAAGTGGTGTTCTTTAGATCTGCACTGTATCTGAAACTTTGTAAAAGCTCACACTGGGGACAGTGTATTATTATTATTATTATTATTATTATTATTATTATTACTATCATTGCTATAATGTATTGCTGTAAATGATGTACGTGCTGTAAATGTAATGTATAAAACAGGTCCTTCTGGGTGAACTCTAAATCTACGAACAGGCAATTGAACTATATGTCCAGCCAGAGAGCGTTAATGTCTATGTATCCACATCGCATAGGCCCAGGCCTTGTAGATTTGAGAAGGGCTACCCCGAGAGGAGACCACTACCGTTGTCGCACAGTGACTGCACTTGGTGCCGTGACCCACATCACCTGGCTTAGCCCAGTTCTCCAGCAGAGGTCCATTGTTGTTGTGTGTGTGTGTGTGTGTGTGTGTGTGTGTGTGTGTTACCGAGAGAGGAAAGAGAGAGAAATAAAGAGAGAAAGAGGGAGAGAGAAATCATGCATAAAAATAACTTGAAATCACTGCACTGGCAGCGGTATAGACGTCAGAGACAGTCGTTTTTCTAGCATAGCTCATTCAGGTACAATAGACAGCAGACAGACCCGTGGACCTTACACTTTATTCATATGTACCTCTCAAGCTACAGTACAAGTCCTGGTTATTAGGAATGACAGCTGTGAGTCACATGTACACAGTCCATTATGCCATCAAGTGTCTGTTCCCGGTGCAATAGATTACTACTGTATAATGTAATCAGAGTGCAAAAAAATGGAGGATGTCTCAGAACAGGTATAAGTCTAACCTAAATCTCTGAGGCTAGGGAAATACAGACAGAATGCATACAGGCCAAACAATGAATGATAGATTACATACTACAGCATTTACCTTAAAAATAAACCAAATAAAAATGTGTTATACAGCCAAATAATCTTTTGTAGGAGATTTTATTTGCTCAACTCTTAGCTTTTGCATATAAGCTATATGTCAAATGAAATACAAATGGGTGGGAGAATACGATTTGTTTATCTAGATTGTTTAGTTGTTTAAATATACATATTTCACTGCACTGGAGGAGGATTGCCAACTGTGATGTTTTTTTAATATACATTGAGACCATGCTCATTTTATTCGAGATGATCAATAGCCTATAAGTAAAGTGTGTAAAACATGAATATTGCAATACAAATGTGTTTTCTGATGCACTGTGCGTGCTGACCCTTATCTATCTGTGATTAATAGCATCATTTTTCGATCGTCGGCTGATTGTTCAGAACACACATCATGGAATCATCAGGTATGAACCCAGTAGCCTACAGCCAACTGTAGGCTGCAAATACTGGATCATACTGGATCACGATGAAAGACGCCCTATCACGTCAATATGAAAAAGAATAAGAAGCTGATAAAACATTTTGAAAAATCAATTATATTTTTTTTTTAAAGAAGAAAAAAAGAACAATATTACATTATTTTGATATAGACTACGTTTCACAATAGGCTATATCATATTACGTGCACGCGCATGTATTGTGACACTTGCGCGCGCGCGCGCCATAGTGTCGTTTATTATCCTAAACGTGCAATATATGTCCAACCATAAGGCCCAATGCAATTTCCTGCGTATCAGCCAGCTTTTATCGAATAGTAAGTAGGTGTGTGTCTGTGTTGGTGTCTTCGGGCGACGTCTTTCTTACCTTTGAACAAAGCAGATGAAGGACAAAGCCGCCAAAGCAAAGAAAAATCCACATAATTTGTCTTCTTGACGACCCAACATTTCCACAAATCCTTATATAGTTTCAGTGATCCAACCGCCAGTCAGTGGTCCCTCCAAAAATGTTGAAAGTTAATTTGGGGATCAGAAATGAAAACAACTGGCTTTTTAAAATGTCGAATAAACTAGCCTACATCTACTCGTGCAATGTCTTCATTAATATAGTCACTTAAACCTCCTAATTGGCCCCCTCTGTCTTCCCGAGCTATGGAAATCCGTGCAGGTCACATAGCCCCTCAATCAACACCAGAAGATCAGACATCTTGCTGAAAATAGCCTACACGAGACTTTCTAAAGTGATTGCAAGTCTTCTTACTTAAAAAAAATTCCAGTCCAGGATAACGACTAACCTCTCGGGCGATCAAATTGGAAAATGGAATTTCCCCGTCCAAACCTGCAGAACAGGCATGGTTCCAGCACAGAAGCCCTGACGAGAAGAGACTATTCCACAACGTTGTCGTAGGGACTTGTTTTAGCTGTATACCCTACACGCTGTTGACTGAACGGATAGGTTTTTTTTTTATTTTTTTTTTTAAGCAAAGCTAAATGAAATCTTCATCCCCATTGCGTTCCTGCTGCTGATGATGTAGATCGGCGCAAAGTCACCGAGGGGAAAATGCACTTTGAAAAAGCACTGGGTAATATCTGATGCAGACGTCAGAGCAGGCTTTATCACTCTTCTAGTGAACATTTTGAAATACGGATGGCCTCTAATACGCCAGATGCACGTATAACAATATTGAAAGAAAAATCAAAAATGCTGTCCTATGGAGAGGTCCAGTGGTCTCCGCTGTCCAGCCTTTAAATGGCGTTAGAACACCTTAACATGATCCACTCGTTTTCCACTCCAAACACTGAGCAGATGACAGGGATTCAGCAGTCGGTAGAAACACGGTCAGAAAGCCAATTTTTTGTGTATTTTCTATTAAACAAAAATTATTTACTTTCAGAGAAAAGAACGTACAATAAAGTAAAATCCTTAGCGACCGCCTGTCCGTGCTAGTCCTCTCTGAAAATCCATTGCAATATAGGCTACTGTGTGTGCGTGCGTGCCCGCGCATTTTCCGATAATTCTTCCAATTTGCCACTTTTTTTGTTGTTGTTGGAAACGCACACGAAACGCACGCGCACAGACACACGTGCTCGCACGCGGGCACTCACAATCGTTCGCCCACGAGCACTTGTGCGGACACGCACAACGCAACTATATCACACCATCAACACGTAATATTATTTTCCCCAAGCCCTATACAGTTCTCGCGTTTGCATTTGAAACAAACGTTCCCACAACAAGTGTGCGGAAATGCATCATGTGCAAATAATATGCACGAATCACATAATATTGTGTTTCATAGATGAGGTTTTCTACAGGGATCTCTGTCATGCCCAGTTGCTAAGCAACCTAGCGAGCACTGATGCAGTTGTGGCGTTTCGAAGGCTATGCGCAAAGGCGCGTTTAAAGGAGTATAGAGCCTCTGTTGTCACTATGGGGTGTGAATGGGACATGCAGGCGACATCAACCGACACAATCCACTTCCTATTTATGTGGTACAATTTATCAACTAACCATAATTGTATATCTATCATTTCTAGCCTAGTAGACCTGTATGGATCATATTTGTTACAGCCCAGCCAAAATATGACAGGGAATTCCTTTTCCAAATTCATCATCAACTGCATTATTGCTAGTAGCCTACTCTAGCCAGGTCTGTAGAACAATAATTCACTTCAGGAAGGCAGGAAGTCCAGAAGAACATTACACAGGTCAAGTTAATTGGATTTGCATGCTTTGACGATAAGTAAAGCTAGATGGACAATCACACTTCAGGTCTTTTTCCTGGGTGGTTTCCTGCTTATCGATGAGCTCGCAAATATAACCATTAGCCTCTAAAATTCCTCATAATACTGTAACTACTTCAGTGTAGAGTTCTATTTGTGCTTGAATAGGCTACACAACAAATTCAGAAGACATGAGTCCATAATGTGCATTGCTCTGCTATGCCAGGCATAGGCGTAGATTCCAGGGGGGATGCAGGGGATGCGTCCCCCACCCCCTCAATATTTAGAACAAGTATATTTGTAGGTTATATAATAGGTTATGTCCAAAATGTTGCCAAAATGTGTAGTAGACTATTATTGCTTTAAGTCAGCCATTTAAGCCTAGATCATCCCAAAACACAAATGTTTTAAATATGCAGAAGGTTTTGAACATGAGCATATTAACTATTGAAGTCCAGGGGTTAATACATGAATTAAAATGAATGAATTGACCATTGACATGAATATGTCACATGCATATTCACTTCCCCCAAAGGACAGAAGAGTATGTTAAATCAGGCCTATGTTGGAAAATATGAAATATGCCTATGCCTAGAGAAATTGAGAAATACGTAGTTTGATAACCCTTACTGCAAACATTTTTATATATTTTGAATTGTGCCTGAGTTCCTGTATTAATGTTTTCCTTTAAATAAAAATAATTTTCCACCATACGTTCATGCAGAAAAGGCACAAATTGTTCTATAAGAATTCACCAGAATACAGAAAATGTAAGAGTTTTATTATCAAAAATGTATGGATGAGGACCCCAGACCCCCATTTGATATGTCCCCATCAATGTTCAAACGGAATTTACGCCCATGCCGCCAGGTATCCATAGGCTACCTGTACTGCAAGCACATCTCTTGAAAGGGGACACTCCTTTTTGAGCAATACCGGTGTGTGGCTCATGCCAGCATTACAAAGACATTGTTTTGTAGAGTCAATGCCCTCCCACACTCTTGTCAGCACTGAGCCATCCTCTCCCTACCTTCATACAGCCCTGTAGAGAACAGTGTGGAGGGGGTAGAGAGAAGTGCAAACTGCTCAAACCTCTGGTGTGGGAGGATTCAAAAGGGCAACTCCAACACATACATGCGTATTTTCATAGTGACTTTATTGCTTGTTTATGTGGGCCACACAGATGAAGAAGGAAGATATAGATTGTGTAGTGGAGGGTTGCTACATTTGGTAAGACTGGGAGGGGGACATAGATGATGGGTCCACTCAGCCATGTGCCTGGGGCATACCAACTCCCCTGCTGTCTCGAGAACATCCAACCTAATTCGGGGTTACATGATAACTGGCTCTAATTGGCTTCCAAGACATCAGATCCCCCCAGATGTCCATGTGGTCTTTATTTATTTATTTAGTTTTATTTTTTTATTTTTGCATAACGCTTAGAGTTAGTGGGTCAGCCAGATATAAATAGCATCACATGGTTAATGCATTGCTGCCTTCTAGCCCCTTGTCCCTGATCTCTGTGCCGTGTTGGTCATAGCTGCCAGACAGCCCAGCTGAATGAGAGAGAGACACGTCACCACGGTTGTTCATCTTCAGGACCGCTCTGTGGCAGAAGTCAAAGATGATCTTGGTCTTGCATGGAATGTTTGGAATGTGATCACGGCAATAAACTCCAGGTCACCATGGTTTGAACTGTTTCAATTCACACTTTTCCATTGCAGCCATGTTGTTAAAGGTATAGTTAGCGATTGTAAGCTAATATACTTTTTGACAAATTAACCAAATATCTCCTCCTTTGAAAGTGCCTGCCCTTTACAAACAGTTTCTATGGATGGCTTCCCAGATGGACTTGTGACTAACAATCCATCTTGCATATCAGGATATAGAAATATGGCCTGGAACATCGATTAAATCAAATACCTTTAGATTAGATTCCAATGTCGTCATTCAGTAGAACAAACTGGACATTGCAAGGTAAACATGATGTTACTTAAAGGGTTTCCCCAGATCACAATTTAGAGGAGTACCAGGCCCTCAGCAGTCAGGTATGAGAGTCACACATTCCCTTTTCAAACCAAAACAACAACCTTTCTTTAACACCTCATCCCACCACAAGGCAAATTCCAGACACAAAATGTAGTGTCCCTTTAAAAATGACTTGAGTGATTTATTCCACCTCTGGATATAGCGATATAGAGAGGGTACGCCTCGGCTGACTGTTTACATGTTCACCTCCGAGCTGTGATCAAATGAAGGTTCCACTTCATTGTACAACATGGTGATGAGTCCGGAGTCTTGCCAAGACGTACACCTCGGAAGCCTTACCTCACATGGCTGCCAGGCAGTTGTTGCTATGATACTGTAGAAAACAAGGTGAAAGCATGATTTGTTGCTTGTGGAAACTAAACAGACAAAAATGCTGCCAGAATTTGTGAATTGTGCTGAGTTCAGACATATACTATGATGTAGTTGAACAAAACACTTAGTTTCACTTTTACACCAGTGTTCTTCTGAAATGAACAATATAATTATTTGGGGCTACAGTACAGTAGAGCAGTAGTACAAATTATCACTTTATCATTTGGATAATTATTGGGTTTCCAGAATAAACATTCTCTTTGTTTTCCCCTAGACTAGCAAAACTTGCATTGGGATGAAGTAATACTTTGAACTACTGATCTATCAGTACTCCTGAATATTCAGCAATCAGCAATCAGTTAGGGTTAGGGTTAGGGGTAGGGTTAGGGTAGCAGAGCTGAAAAAAATCATATGCTGAATAAAGGCTGGTATTATCTGAAAATGTAAAGCGGCTGGGATGAGGATTAGCACCGCTAAATCTGAGGCCATGGTTCTCAGCTGGAAACCGATGGAGTGCCTACTCCAGGTGGGGAGTGAGTCCTTACCCCAAGTGAAGGAGTTTAAGTACCTCGGGGTC
>JAODTR010072256.1:0-15631 GCA_025399935.1 Amblyopsis rosae | reverse complement strand
CTGCCCCCGCGACCCGACTCTGGATAAGCGGGAGAAGATGGATGGATGGATGGATGGATGGATGGATGGATGGATGGATGGATGGATGAATTGCCCTACTACGGGTAAAGCTACAGTTGCTAAATTGCAGTTTGTTAATGCTCGTATCCCAGCATAACGTTTTTGGCTTTATTTAACGGGCATTTGCAGGATCAGATACACCCAGGAACCATCTCCTTTGCATTCGAAATGATGAGCGATGTTTGTTGGAGGGGACGTTAGTAGAAATAGGTCTGTTCCACCCCTTGGTGTCATCAGCTTCTCAAGCCACTGTGATATTTGAGGGTATTGACATCTGTCTATTGAAGCTAACAGATACGGATGAGGAATGCAATCACGCCATAAGTACAACAGCAAGGGATTTTTCACTCTTGCCGTGATTCATTTCTGCCCTTTTAGACTGACCGGCTTTCATCTTATTTCTCAGCCATATTACTTCTTCCAAATGGACGCCTGCTCTTTGTATGGGGTTAGAAGAACAATGAATACTAAACAGTAGTTATATATTTTAACACACTGCTCCATTAATCTTAAAATGCTTCTGTACTTCTGTATCTCTAACAAGGAAATTGGAGCTCTTAAATGTAAAGTAAGCGTTTGTAAGCTAACACACTTTTGTCAAATTCACCAAATCACTCCTCGCCGTCCGCTGGTTTACTGTTCTCTGTGCATGTTGAAAAATATAATACCATACTTCTACACAGCCCTGGCTCCATAAATTGGAACAAGTGGAAAACACCCCTCACAACAATGCCCTAAGCTTCACAATGTGTTATCAATATGTGGCGGAGCTTCTAAGAGAGCACCTTCAAGAGAAAAGTGCTTTTATTTTAATTTGAGTTTGAAATTGGCAAGCGTTCTCGATAATGACCCTACCTTTAACAGCCTCTTTTATGCTTCAATGTGTTGGTTATTTGAAATTGAGGTAAAATGATACATTTTATTATATTATAATAATATAGTATTATAATTACATCGTTCCAAGATAATTTGGCCAAAAACTGCCTAAACATCTGATCCAAAATGTCTGCCTATTCCCTTTCCTTTCCTTTACCTAATTAGCTTCAGTTGTTTTCCTGAAATGACCAGTTCTAAAAAGAAAACAAAGCCACTTGGTTACACACATGCATACACGTCTATTCCCCTGCTCATTCTTTTTCTAAGAGTAACATGGCATCGACTCTGCCTAGAAGGTCTGCAAATTCAAACATAAAAATCTTTCTTTCTTACAGTGGTCTATTTGGCTGTAATCAGGCCAAAGAACTAGACCATCCGGAGAGTGACGAACAACATATATTTAGCTTGAATACACTTGCCATACACATTGCCTTATCTGGAAGGCCTAAGATGGAAAAGTTGATGGGACTGCTCATACCTACTGTATATAAGCATGAGTGCTTAACTCCCACAGTCTGTGTAGTGAATGGTGCGGCTCAGAGGCTTATTCTGTCACAGCCAAGGCTGGAATGGTTGATGGGGAGCACCTGGAAAACTCCTGTTGCCGGGAGAATATTCAATTGCTATTTGGTCTGTGTTTGGTCCTGAATGGCGACGGTCATTATGTTGAATGAATCATGTCAGCTTCCTCCAAACACTGTCTGGTTGTTAAAGGTCTTGGAGTACATACTGTAAAGCCTTCTCTTCTTTTTTTTTAAAACAATCTCTTAAACAGTAGCAGTTATAGACAAGTCAAGGTCGTTGCTGCAGAAGTATAAGGGGGGAGGGAGTTTATTATTGTTACTTATATTATTAGAACTTGTAATTTGTATACAGGTTAATACACTCTGTGAATGTGTCATTCAGAGAAATAATTCTGTTCATTGTTTATTTTCTGTCACAAAGAAAAACATGTTTTTAAAGGGACGCTCCTTAATTTGCGTCTGGAGGTCTTGTGGTTATAGTCTCTTCCGTTCATTAGTATCAGATCAATCGGTGCGTTTAAATGCAGCCAGAGCGCTGTTGGAAACTGAAACGTAGGACGTATGCTGATATCGTCATCTTGGGGAGAAGCTTCAGCTAGCTGTTGGTGGGGAGAAGCTTCAGCTAGCCGTTGGTTTTGCAATTAGAGGTTCCAGACTGATCCTCATGGTGAAATAACATTTAAATAGATTTTCATTGGCTGTTAGTGTAACCTAGGGCTGTGCAATTAATCAAATTTTAATCGTGATTTCAATTTCGTCTCCTAACAATTACAAAAACAATATAATCAAGAAAAAAACTATTATTTTGAAGATTATGTTTAGCAAGTAAAATGTTATTATATTGTGTTCTGAATGACAGGCGCAAGCTAAGATCAACGTGAAATGTATTATAGGACACTTCACAGTGTTTTCACTGGTCATATGTTTAACTGTTTTTAGATGTGAGTGCTCTACATGGCAAACCACAATCCAATGGGAGCGTCCTTTGAGGTGTTGGAGAGGGAGGTTTAATTGCCCTGTGCTAATGCTAACCCTAGGCTTTTCACACGGGAAGCGGGACCCGCTAGTGTTCAATTCATTTTCAATGAGAAGCGGGCGGGATAGGTGGCCGAGGCGGGCGGGTTGGGAGGTGGAACGGCGGGCGGACGCAGTCCTGAGAACTTTGCCGCTTGTGTGCACGAATCGAGAACACGCCCACCTGCCTCAAAGATAAAATGCATTTAACTTTTGAGGTGGCGGCACGGCGAGACATGCATTTGCCTTCTTGACTTGTAGGAATGTGAGCTAGCAAGCAGCATACCGCCGAACCAACTGACAGGATTGTCATAAAATGTCACAAGCTTTTACGCTTTTACCGTACACGAGACAGAAAATGCGCGAAATACGCTGACATGTTTATTGGACATAGCCTACAGTTAGAATTAAAACGATATATGAAAATGCACCAATTACATGCTATATCATATCTTCACCACATATTTTGTCTTACATCATTTAAAATAGGCTAGGTTAGAGAAGGTTAATAAATATATATTTTGTTTATGTAGATGATTTGTTTACTGTTCTCATGGTCACCTCACAACCTCAGAACCTCTGGTGGTGAGAAATAAGTACAACATGGAAGTGCCAAAACCTGCAGTTCCTCAAATAGCCACTTGAGGCTTGCTACAAAAGGAAGTCGATCCCCAGACTCCAATGTTAAAATGTCTGAATTTTACAGCTAAAATAAACATGTTTACAGCCTGGTTCAAAAATTGGTTTTGGTCCCAGTAGGGAGTCTTCCCATTCGTGACAACTGTAGTCGGGGGCATACAGTCTTTGAAACTTTTTTAGAACTCGTTAAAATATATCAGCCATGAATCCCAAAATAATGGATAGGGGAGTGTTTGCTCTCATTAACAAGTAACTGGACACTAAAATGTTGTTGGTTGTATAATATTGCTACTGTATGCTTAGAGTAATCTATGTACTAGTCTAGTGCATCAAATTATCTTTTTTTTTTTTTTCTGCACAGCCAGTTGAATTTCGTTTTCTTCAAACTCCTATACAGACATGTTTTGAGTTAATTCATTATTAGTCGACGCAAATATTCAAAAAGATCAATCTTTAAGAAACTGTCAGTTGCCCATAGCAGTTAACATAAAACTGACACTGATCAGCCGATTAAGGAAATGGGACATAAATACATGTAGTGTGACACAACATAAATCCGGTCACCTGTGTGAGCTATACGTTTTAGTTTTTGTTTGTGTCAATTTGTAATGGCATTTAAACACGTCAAGTCAATGGATTACCTTTGCACAGCACAGAGATGGCAGCCTGAAAATGCCGCGCTTTCCCTTCCGCTCCTGTGGTTAAGCTAGGTCTGGCGCCCCTTCCCAGCTCCATCGCCTGCACCAGGAAGTAGTCAGTGCAGCGGTTACACCTCGTGACAGTCCCCCTTGGGGTCTCTCTTTGTAAATGAGCTGAAGCCTTACGGGGAGAGCATGAGCGTAATAACTCTCCTCCTTCATCCTCTCTCTCTCTCTCTCTCGCTCTCTCTCTCTCTCTCTCTCTCTACCCCCCCCCCTTCTCTTCTGTCATCTGTGTAAGCGGTGAAGTCATACCTTCCAAGGGTCTTGTTTTTGTGCATTCTGCGGTGATGTCACCAGCAGCCAATCAACACATAGTGCCGTCGAGGTGCTGTGTGTGTGTGTGTGTGTGTGTGTGTGTGTGTGGCGGAGTGCGGGTGGTGACGAGGTGTATGTGTGGAGTGGGAGTGGGGGTGGCTCTCACTACTGGGAAAAGCTGTATCGCTCATCTGCTGTTATCTGGCTCTGCCGGCAAGCGTGAGAACACACACACACACACACACACATGCAAAATCACAAATTTCCAGTTTTTTTTTTTCTGATTCCAACAACTTCTGCGAAACAGGAAAAATGTAATGTGTCAAACTGTACAATAGCTGAAGAGCTTGTTGGCGAATTGTAGTAATCAAACGTAGAAACAGTGTAATGTGCCAGATAACTGTTTTTGAATTGATCAGGATTGGACAGACAGATCAACAGCAGTTTCTAAACAAAGAACAACCAACGGCGGAAAGATTCCAAGAGAAGTTTGTAGAGCTAGTTTGTAATCACCTCACATCTATATGATGTCTACATGCCGCTATACATTTTGACATGTTGGTTGTTGTTGTGGAAATTCAAAGGTAGTCAAGGAAAATATTCCGGTTTCAGCCAGTGATGATTCGGCCCTGATCTAACCACTATTGGATATATTTTAAATCCTCCAAGCACACGCAAGGTATGCAGGCAAGTATATGGACAATTCATTTCGCGACGCAGCCATTTGTCTACGTGTACGCCTTGTAGTATGTCTTGGCCTTTACAGTTGAACTACCCGCTTCTCCCTCATCCATGTACTGAATCATGAATAATACCTGGTTTGCCAGATTTTACAGTGTTGTGATGATGTTGCATTATACTGCCTGCTATTATATACAAAGTGTACATATTGTACTCTGTATGTCCCAGAGCACACATTTAATTAGCTCCAATGGGCATTTGTTAAGTGGGTCAGTATTTGTCATACATTTATCCTGACGAATGCTCTCAAAAACCCTTTACTAATAGTGGCGATGCATAAAAGAATGTAGATCATGATCTCTAGACCTTTAATTATAATTAAAATCCTGTAGGCTATATCTTATATTTAACCTCATTGTTACTTAAAAACTACAATATTATATAAGCATTTCTGCCATAGAATAAAGATTGACTGGTCCCAAAATGTCACCTTGTTTAACATACAAGTCCTCAAATGTACTTAATAAATGTTCCTATTTTACCACAAAGTAACTAGTCATTAGCGGTTTTATTGTGTAGTTTATTTTACTTTACAATATATCACATTGGCCATGGTTCCACACAATAAACCAAGTGATCCTTCTACATGCCACAGTGGGAGGACACACTGGGCACATCTGATGAGCTGTATCGACTGGTAAAATGCTATTACAGTGTGTTTCCGGACGTAAAGGCACGGATTATCTTTGATGTTCCCTAAAATAGCCCGTACTGATGTCTAATAGCGTTCATCACTAGTTCATAAACTAATTGAGTGAATGCCTTTGAAAAAGGCAGAAGGTGCGCAAACATACTGTTCAAAGGTGATGTTGACATTCAGATGAGCCTCACTATCACATTAGCTCTTCATAAGCTTCTGTTGACACACATGATGTCCCCAGAGAAGGTACAATCTAAACAAATCAGTCAAATCAGATTAGTTTGGGTAGAGTGGGGCGGCAAGTTATCCAAAAGTGTTCCAAAAGATCCCAGCTAACTCCTCACCAAGTGTCGAGGTGTCCTTGAGCAAGGCACCTAAATCTAACTGCTCCCGGTGGTTGGTCGCACCTTGCCTAGTCATCACCATTGGTGTGTGAATGTGTGTGTGAATGGGTGAATGCGAGGCAATACTGTACAGCGCTTTGAGTGGCCGGAAGGTTGGAAAAGCACTATATAAATGCAGTTCATTACATTACATTAGATTTAGGTGTCTGCAACTGCCTTTTAATATTTTCTTTGGATCTTCTGTGGCCTTGGCACAATATTGAATTCATCACCCATACACCAGTTGTCACCTTGGCAGACGCTGAAGGGCTTTTCACACGGGAAAATACCTTCTCGTCGCCTATGTTTTCTCCGTGTGCGACGGAGCTACGAACATCCGGTTGTAAATGCCGTCGCGGAGGATGGCAAAACGTTAAAATATTGTAACTTTTAACGGCATGCCGTTTGCCGTTGCCGGCGTCTCAATTTTTTTGCCGCCCGTCCACATCTGATTTTGCCGTCCTGCTCTTGTCAGGCTAACATGATATGCGGTTTGCCATCTGACGTGTCCCATGTGAACGCAGCATATATCGGATATATGCATTAAGGGCTTTTCACACGGGAAGCGGCATCCCGCTCTCCGTCTCTCACCCTCCCACCCGCCTCTTATGTGAAAGGTAAATCTACTGCCCAGAGTCGCGGAAGCGATGCGTCGTGTTTTAAGGTAACCATGAGAACAGAACAGTAAACAAACCACGTAGATGAACCAAAAGATGTATTTTTTAATAGTCTCTAAATAAACCTAGCCTATTTTAAATGAATTAAGACATTATCAGCGTATTTCGCGCATTTTCTGTTATGTGTACAGTTAAAGCTTGTGAAATTCAAACCTTTATCTGTCAGTTGGTTCGGCTGTATGCTGCTTGCTAGCTTTCATTCCTACAAGTCAATAAGCCGAATGTGTGTCCTGCCACGCCGCCACCTCAAAAGTTAAATGTATTTTATCTCAGAAGCGGGTGGGTGTGTTCTCGATTCGTGCACACAAGCGGCAAACTTCTCGGGACTGCGCCGGCCTGACATTCCGCCTCTGCTTCTCATTGAAAATGTATTCACCACTAGCGGGTGCCACTTCCCGTGTGAAAAGTCCTTGATGCTGCATGGATCTCATGTCTGTGTTATACTTAAACATGACTTCCCTGCAGTATGCACTGCTGCTGGTCTTTCTGTGTAGTCCTCCCAGCTGTCGCTAGAATACAGCAATGTTTCAGGTGTCAGCGTTTTTTTATTTTAAAGTGTAACTTCACCCCTAGTCTCACCCTCGTCCATTCATTAGTCATGGCAACTATGGAGAACGTCTAATACAGTAGACTACATAGCATGTCAGCACTATCAGATAGGGAAGGATAGACTCTCAATACGTAATTCTGTGCAGTGCAGTGCTTTATTTACACATTTCAGTCTTTTTAATTAAGTATTAACCACAGCCTATATTTAATAGATTTACATCCAAAACAATTCCTCAGCATAATTTCAGTTTGATGTCAGTTTATTGACAGCTAATCAGTTTAGTGTCCGACTTGGTCAACTTGGAAGAACCTGTTAGCCAGCGCTATGACTTTATTCAAGTAAAGGCTGTGGCTCATGAGAGGCTACTTCAGCCCAGCTCTCTGAGCCTGAAGGCCGTCCATGATTATAGTGCCCTGTGAAAATGGATGCTAAACGCTAATCTACCCCAATGGCGACCTACAGTAATCTTCTGCTGTGTGACCAACCGTTGAATTAACGTGTTTCGTACTGCAGCATCCCGTCCAATACTGTTGTGGTGTAAATTAGGAATACACTATACACGTTACTGTATCGTTATGCAGGACTAGTGTGAATGGAAAAAAGGGTTATCTATTCTGTTTTGTTTTTACCCGATACAATTTTTGGATTCATTCGTTAGTCTGACTAATAACTACTAACAATTTGCTTTGTTTGTGGGACATCAGGCGTCAAGATAAGGAAAATCAAGTAATCTTATTGGTTATTATTGACAGGTCAGGAAAATGTATTGCCCATCCCAAGCCACGCCCCTTCTTGCATGTCCTTCAATAACAGCTGAGCATTTTTTAAATCCGACAATTTGTTTTCTTATTATAGTTACAGTAACTAGGTTGGACAGGTGAAAGGGGAGGGGCTTGGGATCAGTCACTTGTAAGTCAGCAAGGGCGTTGGATGATTTTAAACTGATATGACGTGAGATATTTTCAACCCCTGTAAGGCAGTTTTATAAAAATGCTAATCATGTCACTATTAGCACCATTACACATTGATGCGTCTAATAAAATTTTAGGGTGCAGTTGCTCTTTTACATTGTACATTTTTAACAAGCTGGTGCTGAAATGAGAATGGAGCCTTGGCAAAGTGTGTGCCTACCCATGGTACAGCTCACACACTCACAGAGATGTGTTTTTAGGTCACAGGCGCATCGCATCGCTCTAACCCACTGCAGATTGCTATTGGCATTTCTCTGCCTGACCGCTGAATGACACCATTTCCCAGGTGCCCACGGAGTGCGAGAGGAGCCCCAGTTCGTGACGGCACGCGCAGGAGAGAGCGTCATCCTGGGATGCGACGTGTCCCGCCCCCTGAACGGCCAACCTTACGTGGTGGAGTGGTTCAAGTATGGCGTGCCCATCCCCTTCTTCATCAACTTTCGCTTCTACCCGCCCCACGTTGACCCGGAATATGCTGGCAAGTAACGGTAGCAGAGCGGCCATGACACATCACAACTTTCCGTTTCTTTCTTCAGAGGGTAACCAGGACTCCGTCTCCGTGACAACAGTACAGTACATGTTACTGTGTACAGCGTGGTAGAATCTTACAGTTCACTACAAAAGAAATCCTCTTCTTATTTTTTTTAACAACTAAAAGTGCTCTATATGGTATTTTAAATGTTAATATAGCACAAAAAACACAATTATCTATGTAAAGGTATGGTTGAGTAATTGACCGATCCCAAGCCCCTCCTTTCGCCTAGTTACTGTAACTAGGTTGGACGAAATGGCATAGTAGGCTATCCACCATTATACGTTTGCCGCCATGACAACCAGTACTGTTGTTCACTTCCGGTCGATGCCAGAGAGGAACGATGAGCTCAGGTTTAATTTGTGCCATGGTTGGCTGTACCAACAAAATAAACAACTTTTTTTTTCTTTACAATCGGAGTGTTTTATACACCCTCGACTGCCTCCTCTTGACTGGATAGCCTGCGGATGGTGTGGATTTACCTTCTTGTAGGATTTTGACAGCTGGGTGTATTAGCATTTAATCAGATACCTTGTTTGACAATTAACTATTTTAAGTGTCCGTTTTATTTATTCATAAACCACTACTACTGCCAATAAGAGGACCCAATATATGCCAGGTCTCGAATCGAGGGTAAAACACTGTCTGTGAGAGGATTTTCGATGTGAAAGCAAAATGCATTTAACAAAAACCAATTGCTCAGTGGCGCTATATTAGCCTATTAAATGCTGGCATAGCCCACCGCAATGACTAGCAAGCTTGTAGGAGTCACGGCTGGATCTGTGGAAAGCGACAAGCTTGAAGCAGCATCTACCTATCCATAGATCCATAGCAACATTTTTAAGGCCTTCAAAGCGTGACTGTGATAAAGCCTCTCTGATTTTTAAATTGTGTATTTTCTGTGTCATCCTAAAATAATCATTGCTAAAATGTAACTAACGACCACTTGCCATATTGGCAAATTAAGAAATGCAAACGACTTGTTAAAATATATATTGCAAAAACCCTGTTAATTCACTGTGCTGTACCACTGCTAATCAGACAGCTGGATGTAATGCTCCAACCGCAAACTAAGCACCGTAACCTGAGAGTGTAAAAGTTTAACAGAGGTTCCAAAGGACGGCACTTCCGCATAAAATTTTTGGAAAGAGGGGGGTGACTTTTTAACCTTTATGCAGACCAGAACAGTCCAGCGTTTCATGCAAGTCAATGGGGATGTACACGGATTTCACCATACTATTGCCTATCATCTTTCTCTGGAGGATATTTTGAGTATACAGTATAACATATAACCCATCAGCCTCCACAGCAAAATGCTGTTGGTGACACGACCACTTAACCATTATTGCTTCACTATGAATTATGGGAAATATCTTCGTTCAAGAATAAGGTGGATAACAAGACAAGAGACAGTTGAGTTTCTGTTGGATTCAAAACATGCTCAATTGTTATTGGAGGACAGGTGAAAAGGGGCGGGTGGGTCCTGAGCAGAGAATAAGATCACACTCTTTCTGTGTACATTGTCATTTTAGCTCCTCTGTTCATTGTTTACATATCTGTCCGGCCATACTAGTGCGCGTGTGTGTGTGTGTGTGTGTGTGTGTGTGTGGGGGACATTTGTTTTGGTCTGAGAACCAGATGCGCTGAATGTGACATCTAGTGGCACAAAGTCTTATTGAGCCACTTTAACATTAGTTTTGGAGTAGATTCAGTACTATATACAGTTCTTAGACTCTGTACTGCCACCTACTGGGCCAAAACTAACCCAATGAGTAAACAAGGATACATCTGCTACCTGAAAGTAAAGACTGAAATAGTTAATTCTGTAGTTGGATCTATCACACGAGTGTATGTGGTTTAAAACATAGGTAAGATAAGTTTATTAATTTCTATGCAAATGAAGAACATTCTTTGTCCACATGAAAACACATTGCTTAGTAGTTTTGAAAGCGGAGCTCACCAGAGTATTCTTTTTTAGATTATTTTGCAGTTCACTGCTATTATTATTTATTAATTAATGGCTAGTATTAGTTCTTGAACATCAATATATTGTTATACAGTACAGCCATATCAGTTACTGTGCATGTTGTGTGGACACTGTAACTAATGTAACGTGCTATAAAATGTTCCCTTTTAAATATCACCTCTTTGTTCATAATGCAGTGTTTTAGCATTTGGCCATCTTGGGCCCAGTTAACGTGTCCTAATGCTGCAGCAGTTCCCTGGAGAGCCACGCTGAGTTTAGAGAGGGCTCTTTGCTACATTTTCCAACACTAGAACTTCCGTCTGTTTTACAGTCAACTGAAAATCGATGCCCAGTGCTCCACTGTAACAGTCATACTGTTTCATGGACGGACATTACGAGTCAAGGTCAAGGCTGCCCAGCTAACGATTTAGTCAATGTACAGTACAGTACATAAGGGTTTATATTGTGCTCACTGTGGGTCTCTGTGACTTCCGGGTGATGTTGAGCCAGCCGTAGCGACACCGATTCAGCGATATCTGCTGAAGAAGCCCTTGTTCTCAACTGAGTACTTCTTCTTTGTGAAGGGAGAACAGCAGTTAGAATCTAAATTGGATGAAGGGAGGGAGATGAAGAGAAATGGAAAAAGGAAAATGCTAAATGTAGGCAGGCGAAGAACAAGAAACAACGACGATGAATTTGTGACGAGGAAGGGGTGCGAGAGCTTGCTGCAAAGAGAGTACCCACGGCTGCTATCGTCACGTAGGATCTTTCAGCCGGTTCGAGAGAAGGGTGACATTTTAAAAAAGTCTCACCCCTGCAGACATTTCTAGAAACCTAATAAATCTGATTTACCCTTCTTCTGTCAAAGTTCAGATAAACGCCAGATCTAAATCTAGCTCACGCTTGACTACGTTGGGACAGCACTTCATCATGCTTCCTGATGTATTGCTTTTTAGAGCATATTCAAACTGCATCACCGCTGAAGGTTCCATCTCTTCATAAATATCCGCAAAAAATAATAGAAACATTTTGAAGAGTAGTCAAACATCGCACAAGTTCTCTCAGAATATTCCAGTTAATGCATGGGGTGAGGAAGACAACAGTCAGTCGGTCATTTGTTTACAGTGGGGAAACGATCGCCACGTTGACGAGAAGACTTGACTCAATCTAAGAATTATGGCGTTCCCAGGCCAGTGTGGAGATATAATCCCTCCACCTAGTCCTCGGCCTTCCTCAAGGTCTCCTCCCAGCTAGACGTACCTGGAACACCTCTGAGGGAGACGCCAGCCAGCCTCCTGAGAGAACCCATTTCGGCCGCTTATACCCGCAATCTAGTTCTTTCAGTCATGACCTACCCTTCATGAACGGAGCGGTAGAGCGATGGCAATACCGCTCCTACTGCTCCGATTCTCCAGCCAATCTCCCGCTCCACTGTCCCCTCACTCGCGAACAAGACAAGTTTTGTCCAACCCGGTTACAGTACGCAGGTGAAAGGGGCAATTAGTCAGTCACTTAGTTCAATGAGTACTTGCACTGTTCACATAGAGGTTTATGTCCACCATATATTTGCCACAACGGCCATTACGTGCATGGTGTCGAGGTTTGCAGTTGAGAGAACGTGAATTATTTTCTCCTCGCATTCTTTTATTCAATCGGGACAGAACTGCTAATACCGTCCCGTATTATGCGAAAATAAACATAATAATTTATATATATATGTCTAGGCCGGGCTAAGCGCCTTCTGTATGAAACACTCTCCCCACCTCCCCCCACACGTTTAAATATAAGGTGCCATGTGTCTGACCGCGCAATGTCAAGCAGCCATAATATGAATAAGCCCTATTCGTGTCAGCATGGGGCCTGTGAATAACTCGAAGGTGTGAAATGTCTCAGTTTACCCCTGGAATTGTGTTGTTGCTACTGTAGATCCTTCACCAAGTTAGAGCTAAAAGAGTGTGAATAAGGGTTCCATAGTGTCTTATCATTAATTCTTATAGTGTAAAAACATTATTTGAATTTGGGAGGAAGTTTCATCATAAACACCAATCTCATTTGTGATTGGTGGAATGGCAACACGTGTAATAATCTGCAATTTACTTCTATTGAGAAAAACATAATTTTATATTCATATGGTTTAACTCTAGTTGTTCTTTTATTCATGTTTAAATAAAACAAAAAATTCAATGAAATCTTGAGGAAAATGCTGTCCCGGTTACAGTCTGCAGACGATGGATTACTTTCTGTAGAACATCCGTTTGAGGACATGTACAGTATAGAGGTGAGGTTGCAAAGTCTATGGCTTTACTAAAGGGTAAAGGCAGGCTCAGTAACTTTGAGCTCAAATCAAAACAATATTTATCCGCAGGGCGAAATGCATTGTGAAGCAAATCGTAGTACTACGGCTTTGTTGATGTGCGGGGTGTTTGCCACTTTATTTATGTTCCTATTTACAGAGCCAGGGTTGTGTAGAGTCAGATTATTTTGTCAGCACGCACAGAGAACAGTAAGCTAACGAAATGCTAGGCGGTCTTTGGTGAATTTGATAAAAAGTGTATTAGCTTACAATTACCTTGAAATAGCTGACTATAACAGGCACCCAGAAAATTCAGTAAAGTGCACGTGTGCTTACACACACACACACACACGCACACATGCTTACTCACGCATATTCATTCAGTCAGCTCAGAGGAGTGGAGACATGGTTGGAAGCTAGACAAATATATTCTGATGTATAAATAGCCACACCAGGACTCACACACACACAGGCAAGGGACACACATTATTTTGCCCGTGCCTTAACCTCACTGAAGCAGAAGCCAATGGAGTCCATATATTTACCTGTGGGTGCCCACATGCACATGGGGTCTAGCGGGCCAAAGGCAGCAATGTGTGGGGAATAATAACAAAAGTGGGGGGGACACATTGGAAGGAGGGGGATTAATGAGGGATAGTCTGGCGTTGATAATGCTTGACGTTCTGAGCTGCTGTGTGCTCCCTGAAAGTCCTTTGTTTAGCCCGCCATCTGTTATCATCCAGTTGCCAGATTGCTGGGGGAAACATTATCAATCCCCTATGCTCAGCTTTTGATCTTTAAAGTAAGGAGAAGGAAAAAAAAACTATGGTGGGGGTGGAAGGGGTGTTGGGGGTTATTCCTGGCTCTCTCAGAGTCAAATACCGTGAGTGATGGCTTGACGGATCGATGGCTGTTGGTTACTTTTCCAGGGTGCACATGATGCAAGCAGGTGTCTGCCCTGGAGATGCAAGGAGACATCATTAATTCCTGTAAGGCAGGGCTATTCAACTCCGGCCCTGGAGGGCCGCACCCTGCATGTTTTAGATCTCCCTGCTCGCCTGATTCAAATCAACGGGTCATTATCAGGCTTCTAACAACCTTGAATCAGGTGTGTTGGAGCAGGAAGAGATCTAAAACATGCAGGCTGCGGCCCTCAAGGACCGGAGTTGAATAGCCCTGCCTTACAGGAATTAATGACGTCTCCTTGCATCTCCAGGGCAGACACTTGCTTGTATCATGTGTACTCGAAGACCTAAAAGGCAGGGACGCGTAATGGACAGGTAGTTTACTCAACTGCACAGTGGTATCCTTGTCCAGTTTGAATCAAATATGTTTGTAAATCTTTCGTAAACTATGGGGTATGCAGTTCTGTCCAGTGGTCCAAGTCTTCTTTTTATTCCAGGTCAAAAGGTCAACGATGTTAAGCTGAAATGCTATGTAATGCAAATGTTTTTTGGAAAGCGCTAATCCACGTAGTAAACACTATTCCATTACTTCGTTACTCCTGTTTTTGGAGGAACTTTAAATGTCACCCTCTCTTTAAGGCTTAAAAAAAAAGATGGTATTATTTTTAATAATAGTGTTCGGGGAATGTTTTTTGATGGGGTCGCAAATTTACCCTTTTTGAAGAGATTGAACAGAATTCAATTTCCCTTCTTCCCACCCTTTTTCCTATCGCCCCTCTCCTTCCACCAGGACGGGCGAGTCTGCATGGCAAGTCTTCCCTGCGGATAGAGAAGATACGCTCAGACGACCAGGGCTGGTATGAGTGCAAGGTGCTGATGTTGGAGCAGCAGTATGACACCTTCCACAACGGCAGCTGGGTGCATCTCACCGTCAACGGTAAGGAGCTCCGCAGCACTTGGACTTTTAGCGTGCCTGCCTGCCTGCGCGGGAGGTGACCACCATATGCGGCTATACCCAAGGTCCTCATGCACCTGTATGGCGGAACGGCAGCCATCTTGGTAATGCCTCCGGGCAGTTGCTAGGAAGATCATATCTAAGTGAATGGGGAGAGAGCCATAACTGCACTTTCAATCATCTCCCCTCATCAAAATATCCAGATATCAAAACTGTGTTTAGGTGTTTAAAAAAGCAATGCTATATATTCTAGCATAAAGACGTTATGCTATATATGCTAGCAGAAATACAATATTATATATATAAATAGGTATGCTAGCGTACATAATTATGCTATATATACTAGCATTAAGACGATATGCTATATATGCTAGCAGAAATACATTATTATATATATATATATATATATATAAATAGGTATGCTAGCGTACATAATTATGCTATATATGCTAGCATTAAGACGTTATGCTATATATGCTAGCAGAAATACATTATCATATATATATATATATATATAAATAGGTATGCTAGCGTACATAATTATGCTGTATATTCTAGCATTAAGACGTTATGCTATACATGCTAGCATTAAGACGTTATGCTATATGCTAGCATTTAGATGTTATGCTATATATGCTAGCAGAAATACATTATTATATATATAAATAGGTATGCTAGCGTACATAATTATGCTATATATTCTAGCATAAAGACGGTATGCTATATGCTAGCATTAAGACGTTATGCTATATATGCTAGCAGAAATACATTATTATATATATATATATAAATAGGTATGCCAGCGTACATAATTATGCTATATATGCTAGCATTAAGACGTTATGCTATATATGCTAGCAGAAATACATTATTATATATATATATACACTACCGTTCAAAAGTTTGGGGTCACCCAGACAATTTCATGTTTTCTATGAAAACTCACACA
>JAODTR010072245.1:0-15631 GCA_025399935.1 Amblyopsis rosae | reverse complement strand
CTATTTATGCCCCACGGGGCGGGTCAGGGGCGCAGCTTTGACCTTCTCAGCCATTCGGCGTGATTGTAGAGTTTTTTCAATTGGATTACCATGATCACATGATCATGTACCATAAGTAATATATCTGGTCCCTACTCAGGGAACCGAGGATGTGAAACATCCCAGACGCTATGAATTATGTAGATTTCGGCACTAGTATACCGTCGCCTAGCAACATATAAAGGCTTCTGTGCAAAAATAAGAAAGCGAAAATATATGCATTTTGATTATGCGTAAATTTGACTGGGTGTGGCGGTTATAGGTATAAATGCCTGTGTTATTAATATGGATTTATCTTGACTATATTTAACAATATGGAGTGCAACACAACACAATTTTAGGAAAAGTCCAGGACTGGGGGACAATATATTATTAAAACATAGTTATGTACAATTGAAATACCTCCATGGGTAAAATGTGCCCCTTGGTGGTTCTAGTGTTAATGACAATTTTGATGTCCATCACTATTATGCAACACTGATATGAGCTAATGTGTTTAACCAGCAACAATGGGTAAGCCTACGGCTAATGATTACTTGCACATCAGTTCTGTCATTGTAATAAGAAACAGCTATAATTGTGATTAATTTAGCCCTGTTTCCACCGAAAGTACCCAGAACTTTAAATCCCAGGAACTGCTTTTCAAAGAACAAAAATGTTCCTGCAGTCCATTGTTGTGAGTTTCCAACGCGGTCTGAAGACCTGTGTGGAGATATAATCTCTATACCTAGTCCTGAGTCTTCCCCGAGGCCTCCTCCCAGCTGGACGTGCCTATAACACCTCTTAAGGTAGGCGCCCAGAGGGAATCTTTACTAGATGCCCATACCACCTCAACTGGCTCCTTTCCTGGTTCCATTTCCAAACAGAATCTGGCCACATGAGGCCACAGCACAGTAGGTCTGTTCATTAGGATGGGTTAGGCTGTTCTTTGGGAGGGTGTACATACAGGTCTGTGTTTCAGGTGAGTTTCTCCTCTCACACTCACTGCTTATCCCTGACTCCTTGGGTGTAAATGATTCCTGGATGAGATTCTCCTGAGGCTGTGAACCAGAAAACACTGAGCTCTTCACAACAGGATTCAGCATGCACTGTACAGTTTAGAGTCAAAGGGTCTTTGTCTTCAGACACTGTCTGACAGATGACAGCTTTAATGTTTGAACTAGTAGCCATTACAATGAGAGCAGTGATGTTGATAAAAATTGTATTCCATGTAATGTGAAGACCTTATTTAGGCAACATAATCACATGGTCAATGGACCCTACATTTTCAGATGTATATATGTCCATAATCATGCAGATACTTTCCAAAAAGGTAGACATCATTTTATTGAGGAATATTAAACACAGACTCAACAAGGAGAGAAAATTAGCATTAAAATGATATTTTAACAGTAGCACAAAATGCTTTATTATTGGATTACATTGACTGCTAAAGTGATAGAGCTAAGAGCAGCCATATTTTTTGGCTGTTGAATAGATCCATGAATTTTAGAATCTTCACTATTGGACATGTTATAGAAATATCTCACACTTGAGTGCACACAAACTCTCTCTGTGTTGTCCTTCTGTCTTGTCCTACTGGCTTGCCTTACATGTAAGGCAGCGTAATGGAGATGTTTTGTTTCTTGTCCCTAAAGACAGATGAAAGTATATAGTTATGTTCAATATACGATGAATAAAGTGTAATGCAGAGAAATAGTATAGCAGCAAAATGTAGAAATGTAATACAGTGGTCTTTAAGCAGCAGCATGTATTATTTGACCACTGGGGGCAGAGTATTAAAAAGGTGGGTCCCTGCACCTTTCACATACAGCATACATAAGCATTGTCCACCCATGTTCCTCAGATTCCCATTCTACAGTACTGTGTTGTAAACCTTGCTTAAACTTTTACATACTTTTACTTTTTAATTTGACTTACTTTTACTCATAATTTTATCTAGTTAAAGTTACATAATAGACATGAGATATCAGAGTTATAATAGGGCAATTCTGAATGCTAGTAACTAGGATGGTATACAGTACATATACAGTATGACATACATTTCCCTATATAGGGCTATGTTTAAATTAGTTTATTTTAAATGAGGGCATTGGAAGCTACTCTTGGTAAGATCACTCCATTCTTCAGTCTCTGTGGTCCATATAGAGAGCACTGACAATAATCCATTACACCATCACAACAAACACATGCCTACGAACCTTGGACAAAGCAAGCCAGAAACAATCTCATTTAAATCTTTTACATGGCTTGTTCAATGTTCAACACTATCATGGCTACGGTGAGCAAAAACCAATCCAAGTTTTTCTGTACTTTGTTTCGTTGTTTTTTTAACCCTAGGACTTGACTTGGGCTCGGAACCTTTGGACTCGGACTTGACTTGGACTCAAATGTCTTTGGACTCGTTCATAATAATCAGTTCATAATTACAGCGAGCAAAAAGCAATCGCGGTTTTACCTTTTTTCTGTACTTTACTCCCACTTAGTTTCATCGTTCATGTAGTCAAGTCATGTTTATTTATATAGCTATCCCTTAACTACATTGCAGTCACAAAGGGCTTCACATGGAAACAAACAACACCCCCCATGCTCCTTCCCCCGGGCAAGGAAAAACTTCCATGAAAACCACATGGGGGATAAAAGGGAAGAAACCTTGGGAAGGGACCACAGAGGGAGGAATCCACCCCTCCAGGACGGTTAAGATGTAATAGGTGATGATAAGATCAACAAGATTTAGCAATAATACTTTGAATAATATGTTTCACATTGTGCCGTACTTAAGAACTAGCACATCAGAGAAATGTAAAGCGTTTTGTAAGTTAGTTAATTAAGAGTGGTCTGTCAATTGTAGCATTAACAGACGTCACAGGAGTCCCAGGTCAGATGAAGTGTCACTGACAGACACCACAGGAGTCTCAGGTCCGAGGAAGTGTCCTAGCACTAGTCACGACCGGGACCGCTCAACAACCATTGAGCTGTCTGTATTGGACACATGCCTTTAGCAGCGGTAGCCACCACCATCCACGCATTGTCCAGGACCATGTCAGGATCTACTCTTGACGAGACTCCCCCACCGAGCAGGACATGACCAACTAACATCTACTTGCTCTGCATGGAGGGATGATTTTATCCAGTGCTGGCTGCAGGTGTCTCGATAGAAGAATCTTAAGTTCTGGCCTATTTATAGATAGCTTAAATTTCGCTATGTTGCTGTCTAGTAACCTAAAGGAGTTTCCAGAATCTAGTCTTCATGCTCAAGGGATAAATAGCTTTTAATTTTATATTTCCAACTAATATTTCAAAAAAATATTATATTACCAAAAAACAGTACCGCTGGGTACTGTTTTTGAGGTACTGGGCCGGCACCGGAACTGATTCAAATGGGAAAGGGACCACCAACCCTAAGGCTAAGACTAGCTCAAGCTTATAATTGGTCAAATATTAAAAATGAGCCATTCACAAATGACGCATTCAAAATAAAAAAAATTTATTAGGGCTAGCAGCATTAAACCGTTAATCTTTGCAATACATTTTAAATGTTTAACTTGTTCAAAATTATTAACGCAATTGACTGTATAAAGGAATCGGGAACGAAAGAACATGAAATAAACGAAAATCAATCAATAGTGACTAGGGATGTTACGAGAACCAATACTTCGGTACCAAGTCGATGCCAAAATTTAGAAAACATGACGGTACTCGTTTTTGTACAGTACCGTAGGTACCGGAAATCATATGTGCACACCTATGGTACCGTGGAAGTGCTCCGCCTCCACTCGTCGAAAAGAAAAACAGCAAGTAGGCTAATTTGCGCTCCAGGGGGATTATCAGAGAGTAATGAATTCACAAAAAACTATACGGTACCTTAAGATATGCAAACAGTGCCTTCGACTTTTCCAGCAATAGTTTCCATCTTATCAAGGCTGAGTAAAATGTTCCGCTACCATATTGTCAATTGACATCAATGGTTCGTTGATAAACACCGCCTGGCGAAAGTGAAACAAAATCAGCCTTGAAGCGAATAAAATATGTAGGATATGTTGCATATTTGTATTGCAAACATTCACGTGTTTATGTTGTAATTTACTACAAAGCATTTTAACCGACACTTTTTCACCTCACGCTTTCGATACCTCCGGAGCGCTGACCAGGATCTCGGTGAATGTTTACCCGCCCTAGAAGCACTCTCGTGTGGACACCAAGTCACGGAGGTCCCGGTGGTACTTCCGCGGAGCCCGGAGCAGGCCACACAAAGCCACAGACTTCAGACTTTTAGCATCGGACATTATACCATTCATGCCATGTACACACAATATTACAGTAGCCAACCCCATGGCACATACTGTAGATAATCCCCCAGTCTCAGAAGAGATGACATTTGACTTTATATTTGATGGCAGTCTCAGCATACAACGTTATGAGCTTGATATACTGAGCTTTATATAACTGGTAATGTACTTAGCTAGGCTACATAAACAGGCTATATATATATATATATATATATATATAATTAGTTTTGTGTGTTGAACAGCTACCGGTAGCTAATCAAACAAATGGATTCAAAGCCTCTCTGCTTCTGCTGAAGAAAGTAGAGTTGAGCATATACTACGCAATGGACAAGCTCAAATTTAGCCTGAGAGTGAACATGTAAGTTCCTATGTGTAAATTACCTTCATTAATGAGCAGGGAATCCTCTTAATCACAGTAATGAAATGGAACTACAATTTGCAAGAAATAAGCCTGGATTTTTCTTTTTCTGGCTTGATAGAATACCCCCCTGAATGCTACACTTTTATAATAAAATAAAACAAGAAGAAGAAGAAGAAGAAAAGGAATGCCAACTCTGTCCAGTGCGGTCTTTCCCTGGTAACACTGGGAATGTTCTAGTCATACCTGTATAAAATTTTCTACTGGGAGCTGTTAAATACAGTATCACCAATGTTCTACTGGTTATACTGGATACTTTTCAGTATAACAACATTTGCATAATGAAAGGTTTGGCATACTATCCCATAATAATGTCGGCCATTGTGACGCTGACAATAACCCTGACAAGATACTGCCTGGACACATTGTTTTGAAATTTAAAACATGTAATGGCAGTCTGCCACAAAATGTGTGCCATACATAGTGTGCCACTGTGCCAATGCAGCATTCTCAGGCAAATAATCACATTATTATATTTGTGTTTCACAATCCATATGATACATGTATGTATGAGAGACAGAGATATAACTTACATCACATCCTGGTAGAAGTTTCCGAGTTCATCTCTCTGCTCAATAAGAGAGCACTCTAGATCCAGATAATTCCCGGTAGATGCCAACTGGAGAGCACAGTCCTCTAACTGGGAGGTGAGGACAGAGACATACACATTAAACCAGTAGTATCAGTATGTTGGTTGACCAGTTAAAGTCTGTCTCCAGTCAGGAGATGAAAGGTCCAATTTGAAAGAATCATCATTTAGTGAATTGACATGACTGAGATAATAAGTAATGTCAGGTATGCAAGCAAACGTTAAAAGCTGAGCATGGCACTACTGCTGACATTTTTAGGGGATATACTGTATTTCATATTTATTGTGCAGAGAGAAGGTCAAGGCACTAGCAGAGGCAAGCTTGGCTTAGACTTTAAAGTATATCATGTTTGTTTACAGATTCACCCCCCCCCCCTGCAATCATAATGCTGTGTGCTAAGAGCATTTTAGGCCTTTACGCCTAATGTGAGAATGATTGGATCTAGTCTATCTGATCTTCCAGTAGGATCCAGACTGTGCTGAACACAGCCTACAGCAATGTTGAAAATCTAACATCCAACTGACATAGGTAGCATGTATTGCCACAGACACGTGCTACTGTACAGCAGCCAGAAAACTCTATAATAACCCACATGCAAATAGCCACAGATCCTAACCCATCCCAGTAGGCTGCTGTACAATTTTGAAACGCTTGGGACAGAATCAGAGTTGACCATTGACGTGGTGGTCTTACGAACGTGGATTCTGTCTAGTCGGCAGCTACTGATCAGGGCCTCTCAGCGTGAAGTTTTACCTTAAGCGGCGACTCGAGGAGCCGGTGTATGGCGGAGACCTGGTAGCTCAGAGATACATTCTCATCCAGACTGAAGGTAGGAGGGCGTCGCGGTTCGGGAAAGTTTGTACAGATGAATGGGTCCGAATCATCCAGATACTGGAGTCTGCATGTCAAACACGCCATGGTTACCCCGTGTGTGTTAGTGTGTAAACGTGCGGTTTTCAATTCTGCATAGACGTGTGATATTTCCTTCTGGAAAGTAATTTAGAAACTCCCCGGAGTGACGTCACAGTAAGTAGTGAAGCAAAATGCTGTCTCGGCAGAAAGGTTGAACAATGCTAACACAAAAAGTATACAAACTAGAACACGTGGATATGAACTGACAGAAATAATAATATATTCTTCCTTATTTTTTCTTTCTATAATGTATCCAGTATAGATTATTAACCACGGACATAGGACAGTAGGATGTGCGTGTGTGTTCGGTTCCATAATTTCATTATTAGGTCATAATCTCTTTAATTAAAATGATTTGACATTCTCTGGCAGCCACTTGTTTTCTATAATTAAATAATTATCGTAATGAATACAATTTTTAAAATATCTTAACGATTTAATGCGTGTAAATCTGATGTTTTGTTAAATAACACTGCCACCTTGTGTACAAATACAGATTACACAACTTCCAATATGAGACCCACACACGTTAAAGCTCGCATTTATACTCCTTTTCAACACTTTCATTTAGATCTATGAGGTCCTAAAACATGTCTTTGAAATTTGAAAATACCACTCATTATAAACTCAGCAAAAAAAAGAAACGTCCTCTGACTTTCAACTGTTTTTACTTTCAGTAAACTTAATGTGTGTAAATATTTGTATGAACACTTAAAGAGTTCATAAATTAAAAATATTTCACAGAAATAGAATAATGTGTCCCTGAATGAAGGGAGGCTCAAAATCTAAAATAAATAAAGTTTATTGCCCTGGCCACATCAGCAGTCGTCATGCCTCCCTGCAGCATGCCTAATGCATGTTCACGCAGATGAGCTGGGACCCTGGGCATCTTTCTCTTGGTGTTTTTCACAGTCAGTAAAAAAGTCTCTTTAATGTCTTGCATTATTAGAACTGTGACCTTAAATGCCTACTCTCTGTAAGCTGTTAATGTCTTAACGACCGTTCCACAGGTGCATGTTAATTGATTGTTTATGGTTAATTGAACAGTTGAAGTTATTTGGATTTTTACAACATTACTTTTGAAATACACAGTCCTGAAAAAGAGTTTGATTTTAATTGCTTTCATTTAGGCCTAGATGACCGTAACTCGCTCTCAACACGCCCAGAGCTACAGAGGTTACCCCATTCACCCTGGCACAGAAAACGGCATTACCCCAAGAGAAAGTCAACGAGTGCCAGAGGGCAGTGACCGCATTCATTGTTAAAGGGATGTTGCCCTTTTCAACGGTGGACACCCCATGGTTTAAGTAAATTATCAAAACGCATACATTTGATAATATGTTTATTATTATAGAGTAAGGTAGGCTACTAATTATTAAGCAGTGTAATTTATTTTGTCTTTCATAATATGGAGATGACGGGGACCCTGAACCCAAAATACTAAAAATGGTTTCTTGAGGAGGCTACTGCCTTGAATTATAGGTTCAAATCCAAGGTTCAGGATGAGGGTTGGACACGCTTGGAGAAAGAAGCTATAACACTCAATAGAGAAAACCAGATTGTTTTGATAATCAAAGTAGAATACTAATACTACATCGTGTGTACTCTTCTGTATTGTTTTAATTCACTTTCATATTTGCTATATGTAAAGGGTGGATAAGTGACCCAGGAAGAGAAGGAAGGAAAAAAGCTACAACAGGAGGAGGATGATGAGTCTACAGAAGACTGGGCAGCTGCAGCAGCATGTGTAAGAAATGGTCAAACTTCTTGTTCAGTTGATAACATAAATAATACCTTGATAAATCATGAGGGATTTGTCTATTTTCAGTTACCATTTCATAAGAAGCAGAGAGCTCTTTGAAAATGAAGACCAGGCCCTGCTGGAAAGTTTGATGGTGGACACCACTGGCCCAGGCCCCTCAATAATGAAAAAGGCCAAGGAGGAGGTACAGGCGTACCGGAATTTCCAGGCAGTCCTGAGCTCGGTGAATCCTATCCTGTGGTGGTGGCAGAAGAGAGACCAGATGCCAATGCTGGCAAACTTGGCAAAGAAATATTTGTGTCCAGGCCTCATGTACACCTTCAGAGCGAGTTTTTTCAAAACTGTGAGTGTAGCGCGAGCATGGCTTTTACTCGATAGAGTAGACATGTTGCTGTTATTAAAGAACTGCTAGAGAGTAGTTCATTGTTAGTTTGTTTTATACTTTAAGTTGTAAAATACACTCACTTTTTATTTATAAAAATAATAATCTCTCCCTCCCCACCCCCCAATTTTCCAACCCCACTAAACTAACCTACCTCACTCCCTGCCTGCTGCTACTATTTATGACTCCTAGAGCTTGAGAAGATTATCACACGTGCTACCTCCGAGACACACACAACAGTGTTCATCTCATGCTACCCAGGTGACTGGTGTGACAGACTGAAATGGAAAGGATGGAGGACGTTGTAGGGTAGGTTTGGGAGTGTATAATGAGGGAGGGGTTATATTTTGTGTCGTGTGTGTAATATGTTTAAATAAATAGTGTTGTTGAAATTTAAATGTTTGGAATTAGTTTTTTTTTAACTGAAATTACAGTTGTAATTATAGAGAAAAGTGCCAAAAAAAAGTACCGTTTGGTACCGGTATCAAATTCAAGGTACCGTATCGGTTCAAATGTGAACTATATCCAACCCTAGTGTCCACACATCAAAACTACAGTTATGTTACCTCTGCTACACGCATTTGGGCCTGCACTTGATACATGTAGCTGTGATCTAGCTTCTTCTTTGACACATTTACGTAGAGTGCATTAATAATAAGCCCTGAGGGTGCAATGTTGAGGTTTGCATGGAGACCTTGCATCGCCATCAGGTACGAATCTCTTGCAGTGTCCTCGTTGTCTAGACCCCATCTAATAAAACAAAAAGAAAGTGAAAATAGTGGCGAACAACTCCAGACTTAAAACTATACCTAATTAGAATGTTAACATCTTGATTTACCTTCCTCATAGTTTCTCAAACCAGCTCTCAAGAGTATTTCTATTCATATGTATTAAATTGTATTTACAGGTGCAATATTTATAGATCTAACTAAAGCTTTTGACATAGTTGATCACTATCTTCTTCTTGACAAGCTTTATGCAATTGGTCTCTCTAAAAATGCCTTATTATGGTTTAACTCATATTTGCAACTCAGACATCAGTGTGTCTCTTATCAGGGTAGTCAATCTGATTTCACAATCATGGAAAAAGGAGTACTCCAAGGTTCATCTTTGGGGCCGCTGCTGTTCTCAATCTTTATTAATGATCTCCCACAAATCTGTTCTGATTGCCATATTCGCTTATATGCAGATGATACAGTGATTTATTCTTCCAATACTGATGTAGCTGACATTCAAAGTACATAACAGGCTGGTTTTGACTTAACAAACTTTTAATGAATAAGAAGAAGACTTATAGTATGTTGTTTGATACTAGATATAAACTTTAGCATATCACAAATAACTCTAGTCAAATTGCTAGATGGGACTCCTCTTCAGAAAGTTGAGGAATTTAAATACTTAGGTATTTGGCTGGATTCACAACTATCATTTAAGTCCCGTATTGATTCAGTGATAAAGAAAATATATTGTAGCCTGAGAATATTATATCACTCTATTAACTGTTTTACCCTACAGATTAGAAAAATAATTATTTCGCAGTTAATATTGCCAATACTAGATTATGCTGATAGACATCAGCAAATATATATATATATATATATTTGATAGACATGTCTATCAAAATACCTCAGAAACAAATCTTCATCCTCTCAATGTTGCTTATAATACAGTAGTCTTTGTAGATTTGTTTTGAGGTGTCGTTATAGAACACATCACTGTCTTATGTATGAGAAACTGAATTGGTTAATGTAATAGATTGATTTTTGAAGATAGAGAAAGTGTTTATTATGTCCATATGTTTAGTTTAACAAAAAGGATATTAGATTAATATAAAGAATATGCAATACATAATTATACATTAAATATAAATGTTTCCAAGAAAAGTTTACTTAAAACTAGAAGTGTGTATTTCTCGATCGAGTCTCTCCTGTTTCTATTAGTTATGCCTGCCATCAGCAAGATAGAGGAGCTCTCCACGTGTAAACTCATTCTTGATAAAACTTTCAAACTGAGCACGTCTCTTTCTATAAAACTGCCATTTCAGGTATGCTGTGAATATATTGAAGTATGTAATTTTTCTAAAGAAGAGTAGTAATAGAGTATAATGTGCTAGAACATTTGTCTAGAGTGTTAAATGTTTTAAATGTCACTTGGGTTGATTAAATTAGTGGATAACTGGATTGCTAAGCAAACTGTATGCTAACATTACAACCATGCAGCGAATGTAACAAGCCTTTAGTAACAGTCTTATCGCATTGGACTTACATCTATGTACATGCATACAATGTATAGGTTACTATTCGTTTTTCATATCTTGTAAAGAGTTTAGTTGGATTGAACTGGTATCAATTGTATTTGATGTACTGTACTCATTGCAAAGAAAATAGTTGTCAATGTATACCATACTTATGTTATATGACTTATTCAGTGTACAGAAAATAACATTTTGATAAGGACAATATTTTATTTTATATACCAAGCTGATGATTCTTGATAAAACTTTCAAACTGAGCACGTCTCAATACTTTCTATAAAACTGCCATTTCAGGCTGTAACATTAACACCTAAATCTAGAAGACATTTTCATTGGATGCAGTGTCTTTTTAAATGTATTTTTCTTAATTATCCCTCATACTTAAAGCAATTTTTAAACCCACATCGGTCATTATATACTGTTGTCCAAAGGTTTAGCGTCGTTTCAAAATTGAGTTTTATATAAAAATCAACGTTTGGGAGTTGGTTTTATCTTGTGTCAAAATATTTTGATTACATGTTGCTCCGTTTTCAAAATATAAGGGTGGAATATTTGCAGTAAGTATAAAACCGGACATACAGCTAAGTTAAACCGTCGTATCTGCATAAATAAACAACACGTTAACGGTGCTTCGATCACAGTCGGCTACAACTGGCAGGAGGCATTGGCAGTAGGCTACAATGGAATACCGCAGAGGAAAAATATTGATAGGCTTAATAAGAATACTGGAAACAAACACACACATAAAACAAACACACATAATATTTTAGTCATATAAACTGGACGTTTCAGGCGTCATAATGGTTCCTACCTAACCTGACATGCCAGAGGAATTGTTGCCATAAGTCCATCTGGGGAGCCGTACATTGAAACTGTTTGTGAATGGCTGTACTTTCAAAAAAATACTTGACCGTTGATTGGATAAATCATCTGGTCGTTTTCGCTGTTGGCACCATGGTCGGCACACCTAAACCACGCCCATAGCTATAACATAACGATAACATAGCTATAAACACAACGCTGATTGGAAAACCACGGCCGTATAGCTATAAACACGACGCTGATTAGAAAGTTCAGTTGCTACTCTGACACATTCAAAATGATTCCGAGGCTTTCCAGACTGATTCTCATGGAGAAATAAAACTGAAGCTCGCGAGATCAGGATGGTCTCGCGAGGCTAGTTCCTACCTGCTCCAGGAAAACTTCAGTAGTCTACCGGGTACCGTAATTTACTATCAGATCTACGGTAACAATTCAAATAGCAAGCATCTTCAGATAATCCAAATAGCAAGACCACCTGTGTCACGCAGTTTATCCATTATTTTAGTAAAGTTAATACAACCAAATGACTCTGAATAAGACAGCTAATGTTAGCAAACTAGTGCATCCTTGGCAAACCATCCATGCGGTCAGCTGCTGAAAAAGATAGGCATGCCAAGCTTCATAAAGCTGGTAATAAAATCAAAATCATTTTGTAGATATATTTTATAATTTAGATTATACAAATAACACCCCACTGTAACCTTAGAGGCCTTAAAATCGGTGAGTCGGTCCTCGGGATGACCTCTGTACCTAGCCGAAGCACGGCCCTCTAGGTGGTCCGCAAAGGAAATTTTTTGAAAAAGGCCTTAAATTTCAAATGGGTCTCAGGTACTACAGTTCAGAGACCTATTGCATCAGATTTTGGAGGTTCAACTCTAACCTTAGCTGTTTTTTCATTCCGGTGGTCCGATCCTCTCCATACGTCGTTCCATATGTCGTCCCCAGGCACGCCTCAGACTGACATCTGGAGGATTGGGCGTCCCGCGACCTACAGTTCTGAATCGCTAGGAGTCGTGTTCTGGATCGGGCAAATTTTGGTCAATGTAAAAGCAGCCCAATTGGGGGCGAAGGCTTTACTCAGGGATGGAAAGTTGCAAACGTCGCCAAATTAACTGAGCAGCTACAGGGCGTCAAGCCGAGCAACCCATTTCAATTTTAGACCCATGTCACCTTTCAGGAGCCCCTGGGAGCCATTTGTTTTTGTGAATACTCTAGGTCTGAGAAAATTCTGCAGTCTTATCGGGACGTGCGGATGAACATGTGGTGTTGACATGTATCAATGCTGTGCTGCACTAGGTGAGTGAGGCCAACGTCATGTTCTCCCCACGCGAAACAGTCTCTAAACTCTACCAGTAGATGCCTCAGCTGGTCACATTGTTCTGCATTTAGTCCCTCACTGTTCCTCCTACAGACCTCCTCCACTGCTGCCAGAGAGGAGTCTGACATCCCAGCGTCCTGTTGAGGCTGTGGCGGGTCTGGTGATTTGGGCGGTTGCGTCACTGTATTACCCGCCGGTTTGAAGATGGAAGCCACTGGAGACAGCCGGTGGACAGGAGTGGCTGTAGGGTCACTCTCAACCCCCAAACCCACCTTCACAGGAGATGCAGAACGGCAGCCCCCCCACTACACAGCTTGCCCGGTGTGGACATGCTAACCCCCGGCTAACCCCCTTTTGCTCTCCCCCTTGCAACTTCCCCCCAGATCACCTCATGACGCCTCGCGATGTCGAGCGCCTCTTGCAGCGAGCGAGGGCAGGCTAACTGTGTATGGGCACGAAGCTCTGGAGGAGACAGTGCCAGGATGAATCGGTTGCAGGACAGTTTGTCATGAATAGCCGGTGGTGTGTGTCCGTACGGCCGTCTAGTCAGGCATTTCACATCGGCTAGTTCCCGAAGAGATTCACCCAGCTTCCGTGTTCTTCCGCCCAGCGCTGACTGCGCGAGCTCTCTGTGTTTATCTCTCCCGTAGCGCCGCTCCAGCACTGCCACCAGTCCTCTGTAGCTTCTCCTCTGCTCCGGTGCTAGCATGAGCAGGTAAGCAAAAGCGTCCCCGGCGAGGCACATCGCCAACTGTAGTGCTTTTTGTTCTTCTCCCCAGCCGACCGAACCAGCCAACAACTCGAACTGTGCCAAGAAAGCCTCAAAGTCGGCATCACCAGTGAATTTCGGGGGCTTGATGGAACAGCTAGCCTTAGCAGGTAGCGCAACGCCATTATTGTTGTCATCGTCGCGCTCTGACCCGAGCTCCCGCTGTGGACATCCGTTCCCCCGGCCGATGACGCTGACTCCACATGCGGGTCGAGGGCAGGAGCTAGCTTGTCCACCCCTGAAGGTCACACCAGCTTCTCCGCTGGGAGCCACAAAGACAGTAGAGGCTTGACTTCGCCATCCCCCACTCTAACTTCCACCTGTTCCTCCTTCACCTTCGGACAGGCGCCCCTCATCTCCTCCCCGTGTGTAGCCACCACTGCGGATTCCAATATCTATGGCTTGGTCCGAACACATTAATGTAACGTCCCGGCCCAATGGAAAGAACCAGTCACTGACGTAGTCAATCACCTTTATTTGTTTTATTAACATACAGCTTTGCTCACAAGAAGTTGATGAGCCCAGGCCTTAACCCGTCAAAATCACCCCCTTATGTAGGCTCCCTCCCACGGGCCCACCCCCCTAGCCAACCGGCCACTCAACATGCCATCTAGCTCAGTGGTTCTTAACCTGGGTTGGATCGAACCCCAGGGGTTCGTTGAGTCGCTCTCAGGGGTTCGGCAGGGGTCAAGACACACACAGTATAGCCCGGTTCACACTAGCAAATCGTACCATTATTATTGCTAAGAAAGCCCTTGAGATACACAGTTTGTTACAACGTATCTTTGCGAGCAATCCTTTTCGAGGATGGTAGACATGAAAACTAAGCAAAGGAACAGACGTTGTTTATCTAAAAAGGCAACAGCAAAAGTCACCTTGATTTGCAGTAAATATTAATTGAGTTATATTTTGTGTGAAATTCATGTTTTGTTGGTTTTGTTCTTTGAACACAGTGATTTTGTGTGCAACTGATGCATGGTTAATTTAGTGCACAAATACAATATATACCTATCTTTTGAAGAAATCATATTTTATTTTTCCAATTACGAAGGGTTCGGTGAATGCACTGATGAAGCTTGTAGGGTTCAGTACCTCCAATAAGGTTAAGAACCACTGATCTAGCTGTAGAACGTCCCACCTGCTCCCCTAACCCCTCCCAAGTCAGTACTGTCCTTATAACCATTAACTATTACAGTCCTGAAGCCAGGGTCGCCACACTATTATCGTGATATGAAATGTTCATACCGTTTCATCTCTAGTCGCCAGGCAACAAGGGTTTTTGTGGAGACAGGCCGTAGCCTAATGCAAAGTGAGTTTTTAGCTTTGCTTGCAGCTGCAGTCAGAGCATACGCCGAAGGTGTGGGAACAGTGTGATTACCTGCAATTTAGTTTTGTCACAACAATGAGTTCTGTGTCGCAAGGGAGAGAGCTAGGTTATCAAATTAAATATACATAGCCTACATTACAGTGGCCTACAGTGACAGTCACGTAAGGGTTATATATTCTTCCCTCCCGGGGGCTGGACAAAAATAATCACATTGTAAAAATCTAACTCCTAACGCCTGTTGGGTTTGTTTCAGGAAATGACAATATTGTAGAAAGGAGATAACATTGACCACATAGGCTACCTTTCTTCCTCATTTAACATAACAGCTGTTATAACGAACAAGTCATCAAAACAGCTGTGTTTACTTTGTTTTTTTTCTCGGGTGCGCAGATATGGAGTTACTTTTGTGTCTTTATTATGCAAACAAACACACTATGTTTGAGAGCAAAAATTTACAAACTGCTATCAAAACATTTATTTGAGAGCAAATCCATCAACACTGCTATCAATTCTTTTTTTAAATTGCAAATAAATTGCAAATAAAATAATTGTCTGAACCCCGCGACCAGACTCTGGATAAGCGGATGAAGATGGATGGATGAATATATTAATGCAAATCTTAAAGTTTTGTTTGTAAATCCAAAAGTTTTGTTTTCTAATATACAAGATTTATTTGCCCTCTCCGGGAACCATCACCTTATCGTGGTGGAGAGGTTTGGGTGCCCCCATGAACCTGAGGGCTGTGTTGT
>JAODTR010072235.1:0-15635 GCA_025399935.1 Amblyopsis rosae | reverse complement strand
AAGTTTGGTGTTTCTGGGCCTTACAGTTTTGGCTGGCCAAACACTTTTAGCGGAGAATAATAATAATAATAATAAAAAAACATTTTTTAAATGGGAACAAAAGCAATAGGGCTCCTGCATCTTCGGTGCTTGGACCCCTAATTATGTGGACCTCCCCATTGACTTGCATGGAAGGCTTGGTTGTTATAGTCTGCATATAAGGTCAAAAGTACACACCCCACCCATCCCTACCAAATGTCCAACGCTGAAGTGACGCACGTTAAAACATCTCTGTTCACTCTAGTCCGTCTGGCTCAACTGTCTCTGCATCTCCCAAGTTGTCCGATATTGCTTTTATGGAAATAATTAAACACACAAGCATTAATCTTTGATGTAACCATTCTGTCACACTGCAAACCCGATTTAAACCCCCCCCCCCCCCCCAATAAACAGAACTTCATAAACTGTCTCTCCATCATCAACATAACCAGACGACGGCCAGATACTACAGTATATTAGATTCACGACTGGTAACTAGGGAAGATGAGGGCGGCTTGGTTGCCATGGATTCTAGCAGCCTGGTCACCATCACACCAGCTGACCAGTTATCAAAATAAATCGTTATAATGCTGCAGAACCTCTGGCACACTGTGGAATACCAATGTGGCAGTCTAAAAATCATTTTTATTTGTATTTATTTATTTTTAATATTCATGTGAACCTTAACTTCACCGAATTATATGCTTCATCAAGCCTTTCAGAAAGTTAGTAAGCTTAGAGACATATCGGATGTACAGAACACTGAGCATTGTCCAAATGACGAGTACAATACAGTAAACAAAATGAGGAACGTAATGTTTCCAATGCATGCAATCCCATTTGTATTTTAACTAGTGAACAGGGGGGAAAAATTATTGACACTAGCCTGGTCAGAGATAACAAAACACGAATACACACCAAAAAAATAAGTGTCACTCTAGCAACAAATATTTGTCTGTTTATGAAATCCTTGACAATCCTGATAAGCAACACATTTTACAAGATGCCTTGTGAGTCTTTACTAAAGGGCTGAATGGCTTCAAAAGGCACAAAGGACACAAAAGGCTACAGCCAAATGTAATGTACATGTGCTGGACAGAATGTTCTGGGTGCAGAACTCCTTCAGTTCTGCTGGTGACAGGCAGCTTCTATGAAATGCAAACATGAAAAACAGTGGCTTTCTGCTAAGTGCTTTTAAAGACCAGACTAGGGCTGTGCATTTAATCAAATTTTTATCGTGGTTTCAATTTCGGCTCCTAACTAAAATTTCTTTAGCACATTTAAGTTTAGCAAGTAAACTCTCCCATGACAAGTGAAAGATCAATGTGAAGATTATTAAGGGATATTTCACAGTGTTCACTGTGTTTTTCATTTATTTGTTTCACTTCTTCTTCCTCTTTCCAAAGTCAATGAGTCGTATTAACTCATAGCGATATCAATATTTACCAAACTAATCATGATTATTATTTTTTCCATAACCGAGCAGCCCTACACCAAACACCTTTCTCTGTTCTCCTTGATAAAAGAACCAGCGTTTCTTAACGCGAGAGACACCTCCATCGGTCAGAGCAATCCGGGGTTGGCCTTGAGAAGGAAGCCCAGATTGCCTTCTAAACATCAAACTCACACACAGGGGAACCACTCGAGTCACCACAGCGAGCGACAACGTTTGCCTGTCCTCCGCTGACCAAGATCAACCCAACTGAAGGGCGTTCTCCTCGGAGGAGGAGGAGGAGGAGGAGGGGGTTGGGAGCCACATAGCCTCCCGTGCAACCCAATCCCCTCCCCTGTGTAAACGGCACAAAAGGGCCAGTGAAAGTGAAGCAGCGAGAGCAAGACGCCTGGAAGCCTGTAGCCTTGCTATCTGGTTACCTGCTACATGCAAAACCACAAAACATATTTTAACATGCGCCAAAATGCCTCCGCTGACGACTGCATCCAGAGCGTAAGGCTACGGTGCAGTTCTGCCTCACACCCAGAGAACAACTTGACACATCAGTGGCTCCAGGTCCACTTGAGGGACTGTTATTTAAAGGTTTGCACTCCTCGAGTGTGTTATAGAGCCCCTGGAACCCCACCCCACTTGTTGTCGCTGTGCACAAAACTTTTTTTATGCTATTCGACTATGTGTAGCTAGTCAGTAGTTGCACATTGATAAACAGATTACTGTAAAGAGGAATCGGTCTGCATTTTGCAGGATGAGTCGTAATTAAGAATAAAGCCTTAGCATTTGCTGCAGCATTTGCATTCGGTGAACTAGCCTATGTAACAACAATGAGTTTGCAACAGCCATATTGAGTCAGCCCCACGGTCCAGGACACAACCAGCTGACTGAGTGAGAAACACAACTTAATATTCACAACTGAATGACCCATTCTTTACAGGTCACCGACTCCATTCAGCTGGGGTAGGGAGGGACCAATGGGAGTAAAGTCACAGCAAGCCCAATTTAAGATAGTTGTCTTGGGTTCCATTTCTCTGGCAATTGGCTAAGTGGAACATTACCCAGCCGAAACACTCCACAAACTTCACACTTTAAGCGATTATCTCATATTCACATTCCTGAGGAGCTTGAGTTGTGTTCTTCTCACTAACAGTGACTACATTGTGATGTGCGCACGCAAGGCAGCAGCGCAGAATTCTTTGCCTAAAAGCCCTTTGTTCAGCTGTGCATTCTATGAATAAACAAGGCAGCCACTCCAGAGTTAACTTTAAGAGACAGAGCGATAGTTAGGCCAAACAAACATTGTTACAGGCAATAGGAGAAATAAAAACCTAAGAAAATCTCAAGGTGATACGCCACTGAAGAAGCCAAATTAAATTAGAAACCCCAAATTACATTAGCAATGCAGTTTAATTTATGGTGGCTTCTAGTGATTGATGGGAATTTAACCATGAATGTCATGACAGGATAGTTCTCAATGAATGATGCAAATCACTAAATGTCAAACCAAATTGGTTACATCAATCAAAACCATCTAGAATGATGCTTGGGCAGACAGGTGACATTTTCCGTTAGTTCCTCACAAAAAAAAAAAAAAAAAAGACAATGCCAAAGTGAAACACCTGTTGTGTATTGCAACGAATACAATGAAACGCCAAGAATCTTATCTTCCAGTGACCTCAATATGTTTTCAATTATAAGTTTATCATCAGACAGTTCAGACACACAGTGATGTTTATGGGACATAATGAGCCCATAACTGGAGTCTGAGAGCCAGAGCGATGGCATGCCACACTGTTATGGCATCAGCATGGCTGAGAGGAACAATGTGGCTAGCTATTGTCAGCTGCGAGTGTTCACATTTTAGTTCACCATAACACACAAAGGCAAGGGATCTTCTGTCACACCGGTTCTTGATAACAGGAAGCATCACAATGTTGTACAATGTCACAGAAAAGGTGTGCTAATATGGCTAGAGGTTACCAGGCCGGTGTGGTCTGGCCTATCACTAACCAGGGAGTAGTCAGACTTTTCATCTGTAGTGTGTATAAGTAGACCAACTTTTCATGAATTAAGCCTCTAATCTATTCAAAGCACCAAGTGTTTATACTAAGCGTTTATCTACGGGCCAAATTTAAACACAGCATATTGCTCGGGTCACTATACTAATACTATGTGAGTATCCCTTGTGAATGCACGGTAGGGTCATAAAATTAGACTAAGTTGTAGAGCAGAAACAGCGAAGCAGTCACTGGGAACCCAACAACACGTGATGCATGGGATGCTCTTAATCTAATTCCTGTGAACAGTGAGAGCGCATAAATCACAAAACGCGGGGAACCCAATTTGTTTTAACTAGAATTTGACAATTTGATGATGAATGAGTCAAGCGACTAAGAAGCAGCCTGCCTCCTTTATCTTCAATGTGTACTCAGAAAACCAATGTGCTGCAGCCAAAGTAGAACTGACATGTTGGAACATGGTGTTATCTAGCAGCTGCAAACAGAACAGGGAAGCGTTTATTGAAATGTGAATTGGCACTTTGTAAAAAAAAGAAAACAGAAACATACTTATAAGGTTACAGACAGGTTATATTCATTGTATGCTGGCAAATAAAGATTATTAATCCTAGTGGATAGGGATGTGCAATTAATTGAATTTCAATCGTGATTTCAATTTTTGCTCCTACCAATTACAAAAACAATATAATCAAGTCCAAACCATTATTTTACACTTTACGTTTTGCAAGTAAACTCTTATCTTGTGTTCTGAATGGCTGGTGCACGCTCACTTTAGCCCATTCCAGGGTGAAAGTGAAATATCAACATGAACAATATTAAGGATATTTCACAGTTGAAGTTGTTTTCACTGATAATTTGTTTCACTGTTAAGGTGCAGTAAATTCAACATCTTTATTAAGTAAATGAGTAATCATATTATATAATGGTGATTTCAATATTGACCAAAATAGTTGTGATTTTTACTTTGACTATTGTGGTTAACTAGAGGATCACAGTATCCACAAATGCTTTGGCCTGCCTCATATAATTTTAAATCAATTTATTGTTACGTATTTTAACCACATAATTAATATTACCAGGCTAAGACATACACTATTGGCTAGATGCTCTTAAAAAAAACATCTCCAGCAAACCTGTAAAACTTTTTCTGCATGCCAAATGCTTACAAATGTTACAGTACTGTAAATAAGAACCATGAGCAGAACTGCACAGTGTTCACAATATATAATTATCTAGGCTGGCAGATTCACCGTGTTCTCTCCAACAATATATCTCTGTTGTTTTAAGCAATGGGATCAAATCAGAGATGGCATCTGCAGCTAGCGCCACAGTGTCAAGGCATGCATTACTCCTGGAAGCTTCAGACAAAACACCATGCAAGCACATCCTTATAACACCGAAGATATGGTCATGGACCACTGTAAGACCTTTGATATTAAGATATACTGGTCAAAAAACAAAGCTAAAATAAAGATCAAATATAGTCCTGATGAAGCACAAAGTCAGTTATCTTAAAGTCTGTTATCTTAACTGATAAACAGCAATACTGTACAACCCAAACACTTGACTTAAAGCAAGAGGTTGTAAGATACACACTGTTACAATTCACAAACACTTACACAGGCTATAACATTTGCATCAATGTAACGATCGCCAAGATATACTAAGCTGGTGTTGCATTGTGAAATGTGCTTTCAACTGACAATGCATTCTCAGATGGGTCTGCTTGAACTGAAATATCTATTTGGGCTTTTCGAGTTTTATAGATTGCTATTATTTTCACTCCCCACTAAGCTGTTTTGAACATAATATGGGTGTGCCGTTAAAACTGGGTGTCGGGGAAAAAGAACTACCCTAATCAATGACTAATACTCACCTGTCCTTATAGAAATTGCGATAGACTACGCACTGTATGCTGACATTTGTAATGACAAATGTAGTAGGCTGTGATACGAATGGTCTACAGTGGGTCGCTGAGAGGCTGACCGCCCTGCAGCAAAGGCAATTATAGGAAGGCTCAGTTATTATCAGTGACGTTCTATAGTAGGTGTAGTAGGCGTGTGATATATAAGTAGCCCGAGCCCTTTATAAGGCCTTCTGTTTGGCCTTATGAACACAACATACGAATGTTTAAATATACGAACAAAACGGTGATTGCGAAATGATCTGCAATGCGCAGGCAAGCTCGTTCCTATAACGTCCAAGCCAAGGCATTAAGCCTATAGGCTACCAAGGAAATAACAATCTGTTCCAGTCAATGGTCATGTGACTATTATTACATTATTAAACATAGAATATAAACTATAATGGCACCTAAATCAGATTAAACGGAGATAATTGAGGGAATGGTTATGACTTTTTAATATCTAAAGTAGCCGAAAGGCAGACAATACTGATTAAATGTTTAAATGTTTTGAAATAGTTAAAATATGTAAACCCGTTTACGTCTGTATAATGTTGCTTGTTTATTATTGTACAATTGATTCTATGTGTTGGTCGGACGATGCACTTGCTGTCCTCGCAGGATAGACCGGTAGGCATCCGTCCGCAACACTGACCATCCCTGAACAGGTTACACGATCCTCTCCGAAGCCAAGCTACCTCCACCAACAGATCCTTTATGCGATTTTAAAGACGCGTTTAATTTGCCGGTTATCGTAAATCCGTCTCTATATTTCCGAATTTACAACGATGTCAAATATCTCACAGCGAGATAAACCAGTGTCATGCCAAATTAGGTATCCCCGCCGAGATTGCTCCTTTGCTTACAATTGAGAATTTTAGCAAACTCAGCATTGATGCTATTAGTAGTATTACTATTACCGCATTCGTTTACTGGCGCAGTGTATATCTACTTTGTTTAATTTGCTTTGTGCAGTGTTTTGATTTGCCTGACCTTACATTTTTGGCCACCGTGGTAAAGCGTACAGGTTATTAAAATTACATTCATATATTGTCAAGATAACACCATAGTTGCGAATAATAACATTGAAATATCAGATTATACAATTATACAAACTACGTATGTGTTAGGGCTAGTGTAACGTAGGAACAACTGCGGCGCGGGGAACAATTTCGCCACCACACCTCCTATGTCTTACCTTTAGCTGCCTCCACAGCACATAATAGTCCGAGGACCAGTCCGACAGTGGATGCAAATTGTTTATTCACTCGGAACTGCATCCCGAATTTCAGTTTTTAAAAACGCGATAGTGGAAAGAATCCTCTTCTATCCCGGCCAGTCGGGTCTATCAGTTTTCTTTCAGGAAAAATACAATCCAGAAGATGAGTTTGTGTAACCGCGGTAGGTCTAAGATGGCGGTCGCCACAGCCGCTCTGCTATTCCCTTCAATCACCGCTCTTTCGCAGTTTTGCAGCTGTATCCAACGAGACCGATGACCAGTGACGTCATGCTGTTATTGTGGGAGCGCACAGAGCAAGTTTAGCACAGACGGCTAGACCAAAACGGAGGGTGCATTTCTTATTACACCGTAATACATTAAATTGGCTTTACACAAACAGAAACAAATGTCCCAGCAGGCATCTATATATGTGGAACATTACAGCTGAATGGGAATGGACATTGTTTTAGTGTTTTAAACACGAACGCCAGTCTTGCCAGATAAATAATCGTGTAGGCTATAATAGCGATTAAACAAACTAGACCTAACCACAGTTTAGAACCATATATGTAAGACATACATTTTTTATTGAGAATGTAGGCTGTACTTTGCTGTCAAAACTATAATTGTAAACCAGTTATGCCTTCAGGCGAGGCTGACAATGCAAGAATGCACTCACAAAAGGATTGCATAATTTTTCCAGCAATGTTTGCATAATGATAATGGTAGTCTAATGAATGGTAAACACTACTAAATCCATTTCGACAGGCTAGGAATGTGTTATTTATGTATTAGAAATTATTGGTTCCATTTACGACGTACTATGCATATTAGTACGATGATCTGGCAAGCTCATTAAGATATTGAGACCATGAGCTTAGTTTACATATCTTTAGTTGAATTGAATAAAAAAGTTAGAGCTTGAAAATAATTCCACTTTTAGTAGTATAGTTAGGCCTTATCGCATGTAGCCTACAGTATAAATACTGTGCATGCGATAAGGCCTAACTACTAGACAATATACAGTTCAAATCATCCTCGGAAGAGTTCTCAAGACAATCTCAGCAAATTACCACAGTTGTGAGGCCACAATTAACCGATGTGTCTATAAACAAGGGAATTATATAGCCTCAGAGCCATGAAAGGGCACAATGTCCGTTTGTTTTCCCCTTGGCAGGACATGAAATAGCCGGAGTGAAAGCGTAGAACCCATGAGCCCTCCCCGTCTACCACCACCACCACCACACACGCACGCACACACGCACTCACGCACGCACGCACACACACAGACACACACACACACACACACACAGATGTCCAGCCCTCTGGGAAACGGAAGGGCCACAGAATGTCTATTGTGGCTTGTCTGTCTGTGGGACAACAGTTGGCAATAGAAGGGCTTGCCTCTGGGTATCAACAGTGGGCAATAGAAGGGCTTGCATTGGTGGATACGTGTGAAACGACACTGAGGTGTCACAAAGGTGCTACTTCCTCAGCGACACCTCACCCCCTGCTGTGAGCGTTCCCTGTCTGCTGGGACATGCCTGGATCACCGCAGGTGATTCACTGGCAATCATTTGCATCATCGCTCTTCCCTTTCTAGTGATAATGTGAGACGTGTCTGCCTTTTCACACTTCTTTTACCTTATGTTGATGAGTTCGTATAGACGATAATAAGAAACTGAAAACCCCTCTCCAGTATGTAAAATACAGTTGTACTCACAGACAATGAACATGATCTAATGGCTCTACTAAGGATGTTTCTTACATTAGCCTTTCATAGTAATTCTCTTTGCAGTTCATATCATATTAACACAAAATTCAGGGGAAACTATAAAGTTACATGAACATTTTAATAATGTAGCAGTTATTTGTGTGCATTTGTGCAATTTACATAGTTTATGAAAATGTTATAGTCGTTACCAAAGCATAACCTGGTAAGGACATCCTGATTTCTCTCAGATATCTGCATAGTGGTCGATAGGCAATTTAGCCAATGGGTTCAGAGATTGTGATTTTGCAAGTGCCACAATTTATTCCTCTCTGACTAATAGTCTGGAAGCTCCATTCAAAGTTGTTTGTCTTTGCCAATAGTTTCCCCTCAAATAATCATTAGCAAGTGATTGGACCACCCAGGACAAGAAACATTATCAAACCCAGATGCTAGTAGACAATTGGACCCCCTTCAACCAATCAGTTTTCAATAGTTCCCATATTGATATGAAACCATGCCTTCATGAAACATCTTCAGATGGTACTATACCGTAGGTGGTGTATGCACCATTGATAAGCAATGAATCTGTGGATGCAAAAAAGGATCACAAGAATCTGTCAAGAATGGATTCTCAGTATGGAAAAAGTCGCATTTGTTACAGAGTCTGACTTTACACCTGGCAGCCAGAATTGAGGCTTCCAGAAATAGTGTTACCACATAATTATTATTAGAACCCCTAAAGTTCTGTTTGTAAGCAACATCTATCTATCTATACCAATTTCCATTTTTGGTATTAAACAGTTCCCTCTAATACTGTGTGTGTGTGTGTGTGCGTGCGCGCAAGTGTGCATGCGTACAAGTGCGCGTGTGTCTGTGTGAATGTTGAATTGCTGGCCTTGGGACTTCAATCAACATAGACTGTTTGTAATGAGGGTGCTGTTGGAACCATCGCTGTAGGTAGCAATTATAACGGCCGGCTGGTGGCACACAGTGCAGGAAAAGTGTTGTGTTATTGTGGGCATTGGTAGAAGCTGTGTCCACCGAACACCAAAGCCATTATAGCCTTCCTTCCTGGAGTTGGGACTGTAGCTTGTTGTTACTACAGCGATCAAGATCTCCCACTTAACCACTTTTAAGTAAGTGATTGCATAGCTCAGAGGTCTTCAACGTTTTTCGGGCCAAGGACCCCTTGGCTGACAGGAACATGACACCTTGACCCCCTATCACATATATTATGGTATTAAATATTTAGTTGCTGGGAAAAACAATAATGTGTAGGGCGGTCTTAGTGCCACAGTAGGTCACTAAATAATCCATTAAGATAATTATTGACAGATTTATATATTTACAGCACAGGTTGACATTTGGATTTTTTGAAGAAAATAAGCTGGGGACCAAATCATTTGGAGGACCCCCTGCCATACCTCTGAGGTTTCCCTCGGGGTCCCGGACCCCCTGTTGAAGGCCTCAACATTGCTCATTGTCTGTGTGTGAAAACAATAGAGTGTTTCTACACAGCCCCTCTGTGAAAGGGAACACAAAGTGGTGCAGACCTCACCACACAACACTCTCCCAGCCTTGGAAATGCGTGTACAATGTTAGGGGGCGGATCTTCCGAAAGAGCACCATGGAATTGAAGGGAGAGGTGTTTTTGTTTTTGTTGGGTTCAATTATCAACAATCTGTCTCCAGCATTGCTTCACCTTTAATAAGTAGATGATAGGGTTCATTATGCAGGAGGGTTTTTGTTGGCAGCAGAATCAAGAGCTTCTATTAATGAGCCTCTTATGTCTTACTGAATGTTAATGATGTGTACAGATGAAAAGATGGTCTATTTGTCTTAGTCGCACATTGCTGAAAGGAACAGTGTGTCTTTTTGAGAAAGTGGCTTAATATTTAATTTGCCCGAGGGAAGACAGAGTTCACTAGATATTTCAGAAGACTTCAGATGAGTATTTTTAGATCATAATACAACATGTTTTTTCCCATCCACTCGGTCTAAAAAAGTTAAATATTTAATGGTATACAGTAGTATACCTTAGTGCCTACATGCCTTCTTTTTGTTGAACATTCATTGTATGTGCAGGTGACCTCACACTTAGAATTCACACAGTTAATACAATATATTTTTTATTTTTAGCTATAGGGTGAATTAAGATTTACTTAAGCAACTCTTTCTGTTATCAAATTCCATCAAAGAGCAATTTTAAGTCTGGAAACTGTGCAACCACTGAAGGGAACCCATGCTCCCTTAAGATTGCTTCGCCTGCAGTCTTATTCATGCCTTTTCTATGGGGAACATTTAGAAGATTTCCTGAGTGATTGATTTCCTTCCATGGCAGCTGAATTTAACTTAGCGTCTGGGCTATTGCTCAAGGTCATATTATAAACCGTTTACCATAGCTTCCACCTGCCGTTAGAACACTCCATTTCCAACAGAAGATCAAATATTTATGTTCGTGTGATGAGATAAATGCTGACTGAAACCTAAAATAACTAAACATGCTCATATTTGTTGTCCTATTTGTGTATGAATTATGACACATATGATGCAAGAGTGGTGGTTTCTGTTTACATAAATGCACGGTTAGTTGAAATATAGAACTGAATAGTGTTATAATTTGAATGCAGTGGTTTGAACTGGTATATAGTTTATGTTGTAAAATAAATTTAAGAAAATTCTGAAAAGGCCAGGATTAATCAAGGGAAGAATATATAAAGTCCATACTGGTACACAGATGTCTAGAGAGAAAAAAGGCACAGATAAACAGAGAGAGAGAGAGAGAGAGAGAGAGAGAGAGAGAGAGAGAGAGAGAGAGGTCAGTTATGGTATACCAGGTTACAGAAAACATCCCTCCAGACAACATTATCTTAGTTACGGCGTCCCGACCTTCAGTGTTGGCTCTATAGGCCTACATCATGGGAACTCATGGGGACTGGGTATTGGCAAGACAAACAGCTTTGACAAATAGACAATTCCACAACCAGAACTCAACACAGGGATAGGGAAAATTACAAGCAGTGAAAGCATAAGAAATCAATAATTTCATAAAAGATAGAATCAATACATTTACCACAATTTACATCCTATACAGTGAATACACTTCTTTAATAAGAAGTCTATCGCTGAGTTCACACCATTATTATACCTGTGTTCCCACTGAAAAGGCAACAGCCAGTGATTTCCGCTCTCTCAAGTCCCATGGTTGCGGATATAAAGCCAGTGCACTAAAACACACACTGAGCAGGAAGCTAACAGCTGGCTATCTGGCTATAGGCTAGCTAAGGCTGCATACCTGGGTCCTTCCCATGCAAGCCTTTAGCTTTCCACGCACGCTGCATTGCTCCATATTCATGAGAGTCATGTATTAACCTGGGATGTTTAATCTAAGTTCTTGGCTTGACTTGATTTCCATTTCATTATATATTCCGCATAACGTGTTCATTAAAACATACAGAGCAGAGCGTACAAAGTTCACTCTTATCAGCGCTTGTAAAGGAGAATTCCTACAGGGCAGGTGCGGCAGTAAGATTGTCGGCGTCGTGCTTATGACGAGACCTTGAACCTTGACCTTTGCAAAAGGTCACCTCTGACTTGTCAAGCCAGAGTCAATTCTCACCTCGTTGGCTTTACTGCCTCAGGAAGGCAGTGGGGTGGGGCTGATATGGCTATGACAAAATGTCTAATCAGTCACCCATGTGGGGGCTGTTTGAGTCCTTGGCACGGCCAGCATTACATCACGATGAGTGGACTAGCGTGGATGTGCAGTGCTTGCTCTGAAATCAACATACAGTTTGTGTCTGTAGATATGTGAACGATTGCAAACTCCTTTCAGCCCATATTAATAGGAGATGTGCACGCACATGTGCACACGCACGTGCATACACACGTGCACACTTCCGGAAACCCACGCAGCGGATCAAACTAATAACATGAGCAGACCCATTGCCCACCCCTGGGTAACCCAAGTTGACACAAGTCTGTGATTAAAATCTGTGCCCTAAAGTATATTGTGTGTGTGTGTGTGTGTGTTTATGGGAAAGGCTGCTGTCCAGACAGAGGAAGAGAGCAGTCTGCTGCCTCATTACCCTTGGAGGAGACTCATATGGTGAGTGGGTGATATTAAAGTGGAGGAGGTGAGAATGGCTTGGAGCCGAGCCAGGCCCTGCCTCCTGGCGCCCGCCACCAGAGATCCAGATGCTGCTGGTGACATTAACAAAGGCATATTGGGGGGGAAATGTTATAATAACCGATGTGGACATATTTATTTGTGCCATGGTAACATTCACTCTAGAACGGGGGACTTCAACAAGATCGCATCGAACTTGTCTTGTTTTATTTCCCCCCTGAAGTTTAAAGAAAGAAAACACAAGTTCAATAATTACGTCTAATGACGGCTACTTGACCTAATCTCCCTAAAAACCGGTTCCTGGTCCTTCATATACAGTGGGAGGTTAGAAAAACATACACCAGACCCCCCATCCCATCCCTCCCTCACACACACACACACACCACTGCACAGAAGACCTCATGGGCAAATAGGGTAAATCACACAGATGTATCAAGGCTTTTGCAGTCAAGTGGATTATTATGGCTGCACCCTATGTGTGGTGTTTCCCAGTAGCCATTAGCTAAGATGAGCCTGGGCTAGCGATGCAGAAAATGCCGAATGGACACGCTGCTTTAACTCCGATTGTCACTGCGTGATTATAATCGGCACTGACAAGCACGTCAGGGTGACTCTGCGCTCTCTCTCCGCGCGCTCTCGATGCTAACCACACGGATCGGTGATGATGCACATTATTGTGTGAGTCATTTATGCTGCCAAATGGGCCTCTGTCAGGCAAGTCACTCGCCATATTAGGCTGCTTGTGATGTAGGCCCTACTTAACACGGTTTGCCTCGGTGGCATGTTAACAGAAGGGCACAAAGGTTTGTTTGAGTTAATCCCGCGGTACATTGGTGTTGGGGAAACAGATTTTTACTGGTGGTCTGCCTGGTGGTCTGCCTCTCTCTCCCTTTCCCTTTCTCTCTTTCCCTCTCTCTCTCTCTCTGGTTGCTGAAAGGTGTCACACTCCATGGTCTTTCTGTCATCTGCACGGTGAGCATCTCCTATCTGTACATCACCGTTTACGTTAAATTATTCATTTTCTGCTGGCTAAAGCGAGCTAGCCTTCTCTCCCTCTCTCTCTCTCTCTCTCCCTCCCTCTTCTTTTCCTCTGTGTAGTTTTTGTAAGACAAGACAACACACAGACAACAGACAAAAATCTCTCTCACACGCACGCACACACGCACGCACACGCACACGCACACACGCACACACATACACAAGCATTCTTCTTCATTTTGTCGCTTCCAGCACCGCCATCTTCCTGCCTGTCTGCATATTAAAAACCCCAGGCTAGCGTTAACTGCTAACTGCCGTGTCAGCAGGGGCTACTGGGAAGGCATAATTCATAGCAGGGCTGACAGCCCAGCTGGAGGTGAGAGAGCATTCCCCCCCCTAACTGAAGGAGACACCGCGTAATGAGCCTATCGGTAGGAGCTCCCATCCATCCATCCATCTGCTCTGCGCCAGCGACATCACTCTCTCAGTAAACACCGGTGACTCACGACAAATGTTACCCCATCATTCAAGTACCAGTTTAAAGTTGAGATTGAGATTAATGATAATTGCACAACAAGTGAATACACAGCCACAGACACAGTTTAAAAGAAAAAAAGCACACACGCGCACACACACACACACACACACACACACGCATACACACACACACACACACACACGCACACAAAACAACAACAACAACACCAAATCGCCAGAAAGAGAAATCCCCTCTAAAAGCGCTAACTCATACCCACTCCTTGCTGGAAATTAGTTTTTAAGCAGTGGCTTAAGCAATTTCTCTCCTGAGATGGAAGCGAGAAAGGTTGTTTATTGAGAGGCCTTGTCTTTCACGCCCATGAGAGGCGAGTGAGTTTCGACAGCACCACCACATGGGGGACGCAATTGTAAATAGACTGCTTGTTTAGGGCTGTCACAACTCTCCATGGCTCTCTGTGTGGAGAGCTCCTTTTACTACACTCACACGCACAGCCAAAAATACATATACTGAAACACACACACAAACACGCACGTATGCACACACAAACCAAAAAATACATACTGAAACACACACATGCACTTGAACTCATACCCGCACACACACACACACACACACACACACACACAAACCAAAAAATACATTAACGTAAACACACACAATTCAAAAATACATATACCTTCTGAAACATACACATTCAAAAATAAACAAACTATAAACAAACGCAGAACGATACACATACAAATGCACAGGCACACAGGAATGCACACTCACCAAAAATACATACACATATCGAAACACACGCTCATTCAAAAAGCTCAAAGCTCAAGCTCAAACACAGAACGATACACGCACACGCACACACACACACACACACAGATTGAATACAATTCCACAGTGACTGAGGATGCGCATACAAATGAAAATAGGCGTTCATGTGCTCCCAGCAACCATTCCTCTTCCCGCTTCTCCCAGAGATAATTCCGTCCTGTAGTATTTTAGGAATTCGTCTCAGGATAAGGTAACCCCGAGACAGCTGCTCTCTAATTTTAAGCAGAGTGCCCCAGGAATACCACTATTATCATGCAGGTCACTAGGAGACAACCGAAGGTTCCACTGCTCAAAAAACATAGTTAAAAAAGCCTCACACGGTGCTATGAAGTACAGCGTGAGGCGTGACAGACTACAGTTTGCTCGGCTTCTGACAGTCGTTCCCACCGGGCGCCATGTGCTCAGGAACAAGATTCCTGGTGCAGATATGAGTAGGCCTGTGAGGTGGGCAGTACATTTGTATGCCCACTGTGTGGAGCACAGAGGAATCACGCTAGCGCTTACTGGCAAGTTTAATCTGCTGTTGCCATAGCAACAGCACCTGCAGACCTGCAGACAAATGAAAGAGCGAGAGCGGTGGCACCTTGCGTTTGCTCCGTGCGAGGTGGTGTGTGTGTGTGTGTGTGTGTGTGAGAGAGAGAGAGAGATATGGAGGGAGGGGGAGAGAGAGGGAGAGAGAGAGAGAGATATATAGAGTTAGAGAGAGAGAGAAAAAGATAGAGAGTTAGAGAGAGAGGGAGAGAAAGAGGGAGGGGTAGAGAGAGAGAGAGAGTTAGAGGGAGGGAGGGAGAGAGAGAGTTAGAGGGAGGGAGGGAGAGAGATAGTTAGAGAGAGAGAGAGAAAGAGGGAGGGGGAGAGAGAGATAGTGAGAGGGAGGGAGTG
>JAODTR010072224.1:0-15635 GCA_025399935.1 Amblyopsis rosae | reverse complement strand
TATATATACACACACACACACACATATATATATATATATACACACACACACACACATATATATACACACACACACATACATATATACACACACACAATATACAGCATACACATTTACAATATTTATTATAATATTATTTAGCAGTTACTTGCATATCATCCAAGTGTTGTAAAGTGTGGTAAAACAACAGTGCATTCTCAGCCATCCAGAACGCTGAGGCAGCGAGTAACACATCAAAGTATCATTGCAATAACTTGATGGAACCTGCCAGAGACTGGGCAAATGGCACAGCCAAAACCAGCTCTTGTTATAAAAGGTATAAATCACCACAGTCTTTGGTAGGTCTAAAGATGATTTTGAGCATTTACTGTAGACCAAACCACGCAGAATGGTTAGAATGCAATAATTGTAGCCAGGAATGAAACGCATTACTCAACAAATTACACATTCACACTACTTTACAAGCTGGGATGAGTCTGATAAACTCAAAGATGGACTCACTCTCACATGCAGTTCTAGATTATCTGAAGTCTACACTTAGTACCAAGACTAGTACCTTTTTATTCATTAACCCATGCTGAATTCTTATTGGCATTTTACAGACCTAGTACAATGTATCCCTTTACATTTTGAGGGCAAATTTTGTAGTGAGCGACAGCAAGAGCAAGCTGATTCCTGACGTTATCCATACTATGATGATTTTGCTATCAATGTTTAGGCCTACTCTGGGAGTGACCTAAATCAGCCTTACAGCACCGTTTTGTGATGTAATGGTATGTAATCCTCATTAGCCTATGTAATGTCACCGATTGCCCACTTTGCATCTATTGTACTCCTGGCAGGGAGTTTCCTCCATTTTGATCTCCCTCCTAAATCATCGTTATTTATTTTTGTTGAAGCGGAGATTAAGGTTAAGAATGCGACTGATTTATGTGTACGAAATTAATGTACGCCAGAATGAGGGCTATATAAATTATCCCGACTCCATTAAGGACAACTCCCTTCATAAGCTAGTAAGCAGTGTAAATTAAGTTTTCCTTCAATGCTATCAGGTACACATATACAGATATGCGCCGTCACTATACAGTGTGTGTGTGTATATGTATGTATGTATGTATATATACGCACAGCCCATATACACATTATCTAACAAAACATAATTAGAGGATAGTAATCTAACTTCTTTAGGGAAAAGTCAAAAACACAGAGCTAATGAAGCGATCAATATTTCCTGTAACATAGGCTTGCACTAAATGGTATATTGAGAATTTCTGACATTCATCCAATGAATGTAACACTTATGGCCTTGTTAATTCCACAAGGGGGAGTGTGGTCAGGCTTCAGTGTACTAAAGTAGGCAGCGCCTTTCCTTTGCTAAAGCAACACAGGGTTTTCCCTTGGACTCTCAGTAGATGGCTCATTAATCTATGCTGCTGGAGGTCCCCAAGCCAAGTATCCCCACGCCAGAGGAAGATTCCCCACGCCTTGTGCTTTTCAGAAGAATCCTTCCACTGCCAGACCTACCGCAGAGGTGGAGGAGGAGGTGGAGGAATGGGAGGATCAGGAATAAAGAGCACCACAAAAGCAACCACACAGCAGGGGTTTCCCGACAGCATTAAAACAAACAAATCCCTTCTGGCCTGTGTGGAGCCAGTGGGATGTCTCCTTCAAGTGAACATGTAAATAGAAAGTGAACTATTAGCAGAAAACAATGCTGTAATTAAGAAAAACTAGTAGTTTCAAAAATAAATATGAAGGCCAACAAATAACCAGAGACTTGTGAATATTTAAATCAAGAACTCAACTAAAGTATTCATTATATGATACATTTATTAATTTTTATTTATTTATTGGGGGGGGGGGGGGGGGGGATTTAAAAGCATAAATTGTGGTTATGTGCACCACATGTATATTATCACGAAGAGCCGTTGTCTCTTTAGCTCGCTGTGGTGTGTTAAAGCAAACTTCAGCACCATGGACAGCATGACTCCTGAGTGTTTGTGCAATAGAAGCTACAAACATGTTATGTGTTGTGACCATACACCAGGCTACATACTGTATGTTTTATGCTTAAAATGGGAATCCCCATCTGGACCTGAACTCTTTCCACTAGCGACACAATGCATTTTAGAGTTCTGCCAAGGCCCACTAATATTTCAATGCAATGACAAACAAAAACCAAGGTGATTTTAGCATAGCTAAAATACAAGAGCCAATAGAATTATAAAAGTAATTATAATAAAAAAATAATTTGTATAACTAATCACTGTAAAAGTCAATATTGGATGGTAGAGCAGAAAGGACCGTGTGAAAAGCTCCACTCAGAGTGATTTAATCTAAACTGTGAGTGTCATCCTTCGCTAAGTACCACACTGTATAAGTGTTCAGATCAGACTCATCACTTAATCCTAAATTGTTGTCTGTAGTGACTTCAAACAAAGCATTAGTAAATACAATCATAATTCCACACTTGTTTTATCAGTGTCAATAAGGCTACAGTTAAATGTATCAATAACACATATTTTTACCCTGGATTGTTACATGCTGGTGACCTCTATTAGGTCAGTGTCTGGCAGGCAGTCTGGAGTCTCCAGATTGTATATAAAGTGCACAGTTAAATTGCGGAAGAGTGTTACTATTTCATTATTTGGAATGAACCCTGCAATTTCATTAACAGCCACTTAAAATACTATATTATCACAAAACATATTTGTTTCCAGAAATGTTTACGTGGAAACCCAACCTAGAATATAACCCTGTGGTAAATGCTAAAAGTGCCAACCATTAACCTCTGTAGAATCTCTGAACAGACTTTATATGTAGAAGGCAGCAGAGCATTGAAAGGCTCCATTTACCCACTCTGGTCTAATTACCGTATTTGCTCTCAGACACCCATCATCATTTAAGTGGTCCATTCATATAAACCCACTATCTTGGCAGACTAGAGTAGTACATGCATGGGTGATTGCTTTACAATAGTCATTCAAAATATCAATCTTAGTCTCTCCAGTAATATGAGTGGATATTTGTCTGATATTCAGGGTATGTTTGCCTCCCCTGTGACATTGATTTGTCAGCGAAACCCTCACTTAACCACTACAAATCATCTATGATTACCTGAATGGCAGCTCTATAGGAGCTGCCATTCATATGACTTAATTCCCCATGAGTCATGGATGTGACAATAAAAAAAACAATTACACAGATAAGTTATTAGAAAAACATGGCAGACATTTGTCCGCAACAATACATTTTTAAGAGAAGTCTACACACTAAGTCCTGTATGCCAACAAGTCTTATGTTCAGTTTTTATTAGCAACTGATTGGCAAGCTATCTTGGGACAGTTGGCAAATGGGCGGGCAGCGGAGGAGTTTGGAAGTGCTAAAGTTCAGGCAGCAGTGATACAGCACCTTGTGTCCTGCCAACAGCCCCACAGTGGCGCACATTCCTGACTAAGTTGTTGACCCATGGCCCCCACCTGCCTGCTCCGTGAAATATAAAGGGAAGGCAGCTATTTCATGTCCTTGCTGCCCACAGCACCAGAAGGCTTTGACTCATGCCCATCTGTCCTGGTAGGGCATAGTTTTAAGTGAAAACAAGGCTACCAGCATTTTGGCCAGACATTTTTAAGTACATTTAATAAGAACAGAGAATAAACATTGAATCGTGATATCATTTTTACTAACCAACTTGACCTCAGTAACATTAAAGCCCTTATACTCCCGCATAAGTTCAGGTTGATTCAATGTTTTACTCAGGGTGACATTAGGTGGATCTATACGTTGGTGAGGTCAGTGAGCTTCATAGCCTCAAATCAACCAATAATAAAAGGTATCAACTGTAAAATGACACTTGTTCTACTAACCTCGATTAAAAGGTACAAATAAATAAACAAACAGTCAGGGTGATTACAATTTGGTAACTAGAATCCTTTACCTAAAGTGACTTAGTGAATACAATTACAATCAAGTCAAGTGTAGTCTGTAGTACACGTCCAGACAGACAAGATAATAACTTCAAACAACTGTTTGGATTAACAGGGAAAGGATTACATTTATCTTGAGCATTTGTCTTAACTAAATATACATGCCTATTTTATCCTAACCCCTAATTATACCCAATTCTAATAAGTGTATCCATAAACGCATCTGATGATCTTGGTTTTCAGAACTGGAGCATGTACATATAGGCTAGCTCCCATCCATCTGCAAACCTTTGAATTTCATGGTTCTCTTAACTCTCTCTTATAAACCTAATTTGTAGTTTACATGAGGTACAAACTGTAACCCTCAATATCTCCCTCTTACAATACACAAAACTTGTTTTTTCAGAAAATAAGTATGGTCTTAAATATGGACTGTTTGCACTCACGGAGAAAGGAAATCTTAAAGCAAGCACTTTAACATAAAAAAAACAAGCTGCACTTTACCTGACCTGGTTGGATGTCTAAGCAATGAAGCACCTCTTTAAGCATGACAGGTATGTGAGGAGGCTTTTCAGGTGAAACAGAAGTGAGCCGCTCCGTCTTGTCCCAGGGACAAGGGCTGGAAGACGAGTTAGAGCACATGAAGGACTTCCAAAACATTCTGGCTCCACGTACAGAAAGGGCCGCTTTCCCTGCCCTCAGTTTGAAGAGGGCAAACACATGTGTCATGGTCCTAACAAAGAATATGAGGAAACTATTAGAAACACTTCAAAAATGTAGGGTTAAAGAATGTTTTGCATAGAGACTTGATAGTAGGACTGATCCCCAATTCCTAGTGTGCACCTTTACACCCTGTAATAATGTAATGTAAAAAGGTAACTAAGGTTACTTAAAAAATGTATATATATATATATATATATATATATTCCTTAAAAAAAAAGAATAAAACATGACTTTTGCATGATACCACATTTGTAAAGGTGAAAGCCTTAGATTAGTCTGAACTCAGAAACCATGTAAGCATCAATTGCATTCTGCACATCAGCTTATTTTTAAACTAGTTATTCACCTCATCATAAAGAGGAACCAGTGCGCTCTTGGATGCCAGCAGGTGTGATTGTAGGCAACTTATTGTGACATCAAGGATCCAAGTGGTTAAATCCGACATGGAGTGCTGTTGTACGATACACTTTAAATATAACGTTCTCATTCTTGCTCATTAATGTAAATGTGCTTATTGCAAATTCTGGTTGTGGAAAAACAATTGCCATAATGACCAGTTGCTTTGTTCTGGTTGTCTATTAAGATGGTTAATCAATCACTGTCTCTAGAAATGTGATAGAGAAAGGGACTGCAAAGTGATTACTATTGGTGTAGGTAGGCCTACACAGAGCAACAAAATATCTTGCCATGGACTAATACACGCTCAGTAAACTAATAATCCAACGATTGTGTTAGCTGCATGTCCCATCACGGTGACATGCTAGTGATCAGAAAAAAACTCAAAACTGAAGATCAGTTAAGACAGCTGCCAAGAACTGAATGGGTACAGTTAGTCCGCGTCGTGCTCCTTTTTAACTAACGTGATATGATATAGATTACGTTGTGTTAGACACATGGCTACGCTAGCTACACTCATCGAATGTGACCCAGTATGGTTCACACATGTAGCACATTAGTCCGTGACATTATTTAGCTAACAATGACGTTTTACACATGGCTACAGTATTGTAGCTAGCTGCAGTCATGCAAGGTGACTGACACAGTACTGTATTCTTAGGTTCAGGGGGTTGAGCAAGGCTTCGCTGTGTACGCGGCATGCAAAAACAGCAACAATATGTTAAAGGTTTAAGGGGAAATACAGCAACATTGTTGAATGTCCACACCACTGAAAGCTAGCTTCAACATGCTTACCAAAGATGATATGTAGCGCCACCTCCAGCAGAAGTGACACGCAAATGACGTAAATTGCGTGTGCCCAATGAATAACGTCTCCAGTTCAATATGGTATCGTAGAGGAAGAAGCTTGTTTTTGAAAATATTGGCGGTTGTTGGAGTTCTAGCTAGGAGAAGGTGTTATGATGAACTAATTTTACTAAGTGAATGATATTGCGCGTTTGATGTGTGGATCAAAATAACCCTGTTATTGACATAGGTAAGACGGGTAAGATTTAGACACAAAAAGCACGAATCCCGTTAAAACCGATATTAGCAAATGATTATGTTTCATGAACAGTAGCCACAGCATTAGCCATGTAGCTACGGAATTGGACGTAGCATGTCATACATAATGTGTTAGCCAGTTTTGGGGGTCTGCTAAAAGTAATTATATCGCCGATCTACGCGCCCCGGCATGGGGCTTTATTTACTCTTTTGTTTTGATTTGTAAAGCACATTCAAAATTCAATATTCAGGATGTGTCAACAGCAATGTGGGAAACAGCATGGCAGTCTAAACACAGGTGCTCAACGCGTCAATTACCAAGAAGGAATACCGTGCTTTTGCCATATATGCATATAACGGTCAATAGGCAACTTAAAGGTACACTCCTCAATTGCAGTATAGCGCCCCACAACCCCATATCAATTTTAATTGTCCTCGAGCCTGTGATGGTCAGCACAATGGATGCCCCGTTATTGCTGGGCGGGTGGTGTGTGTGTGAGAGAGGGGTACCAGGCACCTGAAAAAAGTGAAAGGGACATGCACTTTCACCATAAACTACATTTTTAGTAGGTACCAATTGAGGTCATTTGAATGGGTATCCTATTAACCATATTTTATTATTTTCTCATCAGTCATTGAAGCTGGACCACAATGGCACATGATGTTTGCAGCCATGTCAAAGTGGTTGTGCGAGTGAGACCAGTGAACAACAGTGAGAAATATGAGAACTTCCGGAATGTGGTCCAAGTTGTGGATAACCACATGCTCATATTTGATCCCAAGGAACAGGAGCTCCCTTCCTTTGGATCACAGCGAGCATGTAATAGGAATATCAACAAGAAGGCCAACAACAAAGACCTACAGTTTGTTTTTGACAATGTTTTTGGAGAGGACTCTAGTCAACTAGATATCTTTGAGAATACCACTAAAGGGGTGCTGGATGGCCTGTTGAACGGGATTAACTGCACAGGTAAATAATGTACAGAAATGTAACAACACAATTATAAAATTAATTTACTTCTGTAGACTGAAGTACCTAGTAGGCTGCCTATTAAAACACATAACTACCATATGTTATATGTAGGACTATATTTTTAAGACACCCAAATCATTGCATCCAAGGACACCATAAATTATATTTTCTATATAGTTATTTTCACTTGCAACTATATTGTGTGTGTGTATATACTGTATAGTCCCAAAAAGTAAATCTTATCAGTCTTCTTTCTTTTATATTCAGTGTTTGCATATGGTGCTACTGGAGCAGGCAAGACACATACCATGTTAGGTACACAGAGTGACCCAGGTGTCATGTACCGCACCATGACAGAGCTTTTCAAGCGCATGGATGAAGTCAAGGAGGAAAAAGTGTTTGATATTATGTTTTCCTATCTTGAGGTAAAGATGTTATCATATTCTTTTATGTTTTGTTTTAAATCCATATTGTACAATTGCTCTTCCAGTTACTGTCTTTTTTCTCCCCATTCATTAAAATGTTTTCACCCTAGGGCTGCTCGATTATGGAAAAAATCTTAACCACGGTTATTTTGGTCCATACAATCCTGAATATTTAGCATTACTCATTGACTTTGGAAAGATGTTGCAGCTACTGCACTTAAAAAATTCACCTGTGATTATCATATGATCAGTTTATATCAATAGCCAACGTTCAGAACCGCTGAACGTTGTAGCTTATAATGTATAAACCAAATATGAAAACAATGTAAATGTTTGTATAATGGTACAGGAAACTAAATCCAAAAGCCAAATAGTCTAAATACTATTGTTTGTTTTTCCCTATTTCATTGATTTCAATTTAGTTGAACTAAAGGTCCACTAAGTATTTTTTTTTGTAATCCCTATACAGAATTCATTATTGCAGATCATACAAGCCACGCACAGAGATATAATTCTAATATCTTTGTATAGAATTTACTTCTTCTGTCATGTGTACACCAGTATATCTCCAGTTCTGAAAAAGTTGGGACATTATGGACATATATAATAACATTTGATTTTAACATAAAAAATATTCACTAATTTAAAATGTTATTACTGCAACACACTCAAAACACAACACAACATCATATTTCCTTTACGTACACTTGTTACAGTACATGTTTGGGCACTGAAGTATATTAAGTAGAATTGCACCCCCGTTTATTCCATTATTTAGGTCTTCAAGTAGTGCATGCACAGGGCTTTCATTGTCATATTTTGTGTTTCATGATGCAACATACATTTATTTTAATCACCCACAGATCAGGACTGCTGGCAGGCTAATCTACCACCAGGCTAAATTTTCATTAACATTTTCCATATTGTTCCGAATTTCTCAGAATTGGGTTTGTAGTTTTGAGTATAATCCTTTTTTATTTTTAGGTAGTGCACCACTTTGAGCTAAACATGAAATATGTACTGTATGTAATACAATTTAATATGTGAATAACTCCACATTCATTTGTATGATTTACGTTGTTTGCAGGTTTACAATGAGCAGATCAGAGACCTGTTGGCTAATGTTGGCCCTTTGGCAGTGCGGGAAGATGATTCTAAAAAAGTTATTGTTCAAGGCCTATCACTACATCAGGTTAGTGGCGAGATCTCACCGCCCCAAGCTTTTTTGTTAATAAAGACAAGTGAGTGAAAATTAAACTGCTTTTTTTCTCTTGTAAATGTCAACAATTTCAGCATTTGCTTCTTTTCAAAATTGTAGGCTACACTATTACATCTAAATACTCTGCCAAGAACTAGACTCCTTAAAGCCTGTATGTACACATAATGTCTTTAAGGAGTCAAATTGTTGTCACATAATAATCAATTTTAATTTAAAATCAGTCAAGACTTTTTTGTATTTTATTTTTCAAGTACATCTAATTGCCAAAGAATACATCTAGCAATTTCGTTGTATTTGATGTTTTGCACTGTAAGTCTTGTTATATAACAGAGGTCATCATTATCAATTAAGGCAGCAATCTGATCTACATTATATTTGGCTATACACTGGAAACTGAGAAGTGTTTTGCCACATTTAAATTTTACCAACCAATAAGGGTTCCCTTTAATAAAGTCTGCTTTTCCATGAGCATCACCTTGTCATACAGAGAATAGTAATAGTAGGAACATCAGCTATTTATCAAGATGTATGTTTTTATATATATATATATATATATTATATAGATTGATTGATTTACAATGAAATCCCAAAAGGGCAATTAATTTGCTGTTTACTCTATCCATCCACACATATACAACATCTTGTGACATGCATTAAACACAGATCAAAAACAGGGTCAGTATCGGACAAGATAAAAGTATTGTATATAAATAAATATATATATATATATATATATATGTGTATGTGTGTGTATATATGTTATAATGAGGTTGTATAACAAGAATTGTTCTTGCCCAGTGAATCAATTTTATTTGGTGGCAAGAGTTTGGATATTGCTAAATTTATTGCAAATGCTCTCAGTGGCTGTTATCATGCACAGAATATTCAATTTTTCATTATTTTCCTATATCACTGAATATTACAAAATTCCTACTAAGATGTTTGTATGGCTACTGAAAATTAATATTCCACTAGCATGTCGGTTTACATGTAGCCTTACATTTTCAAAATTACAAAAAAACATCAACAGTGTCACAAAATGCAACAAAACCCCACCTAAGACTAATTACTATTACGAATCCTCTACATGCTCCTAGCCTAAATAATATTGGCATCTTCCACCATCTGAAAATATTCAGTTCAAAAAAAGGCCTATTTTGGAATATCCAAACAGAATATGCTGTTTACATGACACATATCGAATTTTGTATATTGCCATAGTCAGACTAATAGTGGAATAGTGTGCATGTAAAGGTAGCCAATGTCCTATGTCAGATACATCTCAAAAGTATTATGGAGACTGACATTTTTTTACATGTGGAAATTAATTGGATTGCTTTGGTCTTCTTCTTCAAAGCCCAAATCTGCAGACCATATACTTGAGGCATTGGATTATGGTAATCGCAACAGGACACAGCATCCAACTGACATGAATGCCACTTCTTCACGATCCCATGCTGTGTTTCAGGTATGTACACTGCTCCACAGCAGTGGGGCAGGGGATGTTTTTTAGGTGGGGGGGATGTATGTGTGAGGAAAATGTCTCAACTTTTAAGCCTGTACAACTATGCTTTTATAATTATTAAAACCAAATATGACCGGCCGGGACCCCGCTCTCCCACGCAAAAGAGAAAGACATTACAAGGTCGCAACCAGAAAGTAATTATATATAGCTCCATCGCATGTATTTTGAGAGTAAGATTTACATAATTTATGGCTGCAGCGCAACTATCTTGATGTCGTTACACATAGTTATGACATAGACTAGGCTCTACACTGGTCAACAATCCAACATGATCACTGGTCAACAACAGATGCCATTATATAAGTGTGAGACAAATCCTGGTGTGCTAAACAAATGTTTAAAGCAAGCCAAGGTAATGAAAACTATAGGAAGTCATAACTAAACATTATCTTGAAATAAAACAATGTAGGCTGATTTACCCTGTTATGGATATTGCTGTTGGTAGTCTAGCCTACATGTTTGTAATTCACGTGAATTGTCAAGATCTTGCCCCCCCTTTTCCTGAACCACAGATTTAGACAGTTGTCAACCGCAAGAATAACCGTGGAGTTCTGTTTGATGTACTGCTTCTGTACCGTACTGTATGGCGTGATGAATTGGTACACTGACAGTTACCTGTTCTCATCCCCAGATTTACTTGAGGCAGCAGGATAGGACTGCCAGTCTCTCTCCTAACGCCTGTGTTGCTAAAATGAGCTTGATTGACCTGGCGGGCTCAGAGAGAGCCAGCGCTACCAACACCAGAGGTGCACGTTTGCGGGAAGGCGCTAACATAAACCGCTCACTCCTTGCCTTAGGAAATGTTATCAATGCTCTCGCTGACCCTAAGGTGAGTTATAATTATGATGAATACAGATACTACTCACCTGCACTTTATTGTGCATGAATAGCCTAGGCCCACACAAACAGAGTTGCAGACAGTGATGGAATAATGTGCTTCTTTGTTCTTGTCATTGTGTAAAATGTTACTTTCAGAATGGCTCGATGCTTAGATTAATCATTTTGACAATAAAATTCACATGCATTTCTCTGAGCAGGGCTGAGCATATTTTTCCCCCCTCATTCTCCACCAGTTAGGCTGCATAAAATCAGATTTTACACCATAATGGGATTATATATATTTTACATGTCATCCCATGGTCTATTAAGGTCTGAATTACATTCCTATTAACAGGATTTGGTGCTTTATTTTGTTGCAACGGAAATTTACCATAAATACTGTGCTGATGCAGCGTCATACATAGTCGGTGATAATTAATTTTGGTTAATGTATACAAAATATTCTAAAATCATTTTTGCAACACACAATGCATTTAAAAGGGGCATGATAGAAGAGGCTCCTAGATTAAAAGTTTTGGGTTCAAAATATATGTCCTACCTGTGTAGGACTACCTTTGCATCCTAGAGCAATATGCCCAACCAACTGCTAGATAACACTGTAATTGTACTCACTGGAGGTTGTTAAATTACCTAATTGTAAGTCTATACAGTATCAAGTTCAAATGTAGGGCTCACACTCTTCTTAGCGTCATGCACCTGTTAGCCCACTGTTTAGTTCGATTTTTGTAGTACGTAAGCGCTAGATGTCAAAGTGTTTTATGGTTTAGAAAGGAAACCCTTACTATGATTGAATGAGCTTGGGAAGTGGAGAGTCAGCTGAGTATTTGGGTATTATTTCATTCCTGTTGCATACATTAACCTGTCGACCAGTCCTCTCATTTTACACACCAGGGACCAGACACAAGATGGCCATATGCATTTAGGAAATGCTGTATAAACGTGCCACAGCCATGGGGAAATCTGATCCTTCTTTCTTGGGGAATGATATCTTTGCATAGGCGAGATTAGTCTGGTCTGTTCTGAATGGCTAATGTAGCACCCCTTACTTGGGTGCTAACGGATTATGTCATTTGGTTTTGGTGAAGTCATTATTCCACTATCTCATTCCTGCTTCACGCATTTGATTGGTGATAGAGTGTCCAATTTAGGCACACAACCATCCAAGCACTTTAATCTTAAATGTCTGCTAGTAATTTTGGTCCATGTAACATGTTCTTGTGTTGTACATTACTTTTGGACCTTGCACACTGAAATACAAAGCAAAAACATTTCGGTAATGCTACTTTCAACCATCTATACAGGTCTAGACAAAAATGTACAGTTAAATGTTTGGGACATTCTAGGCTAATCTTCCGCATCAAGTTTCAAAGTTATTGTAAGCTGTTAACTAATAACGTGGGGTATTTTAATTCTGGTTAACCTTTTTAAGTTTCCTCGTGACCATAAACCTTGGAAAGCAGTTGATAAAGGCTACATTTGTCAAGTTGGCAACTCTCACTATATCTCAGAGCTGTTCTGTTATGGCATGAAATAAAATGCAAGTGCTTTGAATCCAGATGCAAGTTTTGTTCTAAAGGGAGAACTGCTGGAACAGCTGCAGATCTCAGGACTACATTTTCCACTGCTCATTTTCTTTGAAGTTTCATTTGAATACCTGCCTACCCAGCTGCAGTTTCTATATTATTGTTAGAGAGTGAACTGTACTCACAGACAAGATGCACTGTGACTTCTCTGGGAACTCAGATTCTCACAGTGCGGTGAAACAAACACATTTCTGGTTATGATTCTGGAAAGAAGAATTTTTTTTGGGAATTAGATGTTAACTAGTATATGTCGTAAAACCATACACAAGCAGCGTTAACTGTTTTGATATGTCGGGGATGACGGACTTGGTTTTATGAGGAAATAAAGCATCATGCCAAGTTGGCTTATGGTTTTTGGCTGTAGAAGTTCTTACACTACATAAGACAGGAGATTTTCTTCATGGTTCACTTGGCGATGACACAGTGCGCGGGAGGCAGTGATTAGCTGTGATTTATTAGCTTTTTTATTTTATTTAAATAAATGCACTATACATCACTGCAAGATCATTACGACATCCTCCAGTCTACCTCTCCCCTTCCATACCCAATGACATAGAATGTTTGGAACTAAAATCTAATATTTTTCTCTGTTTCTACAATTACATAGCTTTTGCAATTCAGATGTCTTTAACAGCAATATTCAGTTGCAATATGCCATCTTTATTTCCATAGAAAAAGCTGTGCATGCCAACACCCCCCCACCCCCTTCCCATTTATTTGTATACAATTTTTATTAAAGAAAATCTCAGCAAGAGTCTAAATGTTTGGCAGACTGAGCTGGTTTGTGTGAAGTGTTTAACCTAGTCCAAAACTAAAAGAAAAATTAAATGAAGATCTCCATTGAAAAAGCTTCTTGGTTCAGGACTAGGCTTAACCCATGTCTGTAAAACTATGTGCAATTAGTACAGTGGAACAATCTAGAACCTGAACCAAAACATATCCTGTTTATTTCAGAGTAAAAAAAAACACATACCGTACAGAGACAGCAAGCTGACACGCCTACTTAAAGATTCCTTGGGAGGCAATTGCAGGACCGTGATGATCGCAAATGTTGGCCCCTCTCCAAAGACATATGACGACACCCAAAACACACTAAAATATGCCAATAGGGCCAAGGATATTAAGTCCTCGGTGAGTAAATGCAATTGTCCCTTTTAATGTCTCAAATCAATGGTAATGCATATTTAAATTACTAACTACAATCTGTGTTTTTAATCTTTAGGAAATATACTTCTATTTTTAATTTGTATTTGTGCATATCATTTTCACAGGTGAAGAGTAATGTTGTTAGCCTGGACACTCACATTGGCCAGTATGCAATGATATGTGAGAAACAAAAACAAGAGGTAATGTCAGACTCACCAAATGTTACCACACCATCGTAACAGCCATCATATAAAGTGTGAATAAGTTGTTATTTATAATCAGATGATCAGATCTTTATTGTGTATGTATTTTTGTGCCTTTCTCCCATTTAAGATTTTGAAGTTGAAGATGAAGTTGAAAGAGTATGAAGAGAAGAATAATAACGTGCCTGGATATTCCAACACAGTCTCCTCTCAGAAACAGGCAGAGTATCAGAAGTAAGTATGTGTGTGAGAGAGAGTCAGTAGTGTGACTGTCACTACTTATTTTGAGGTATGGAAACTACAGTCGTTAAGTGCAGTACCCCTTTAGTTTTGTTACACCCTCTACTCTGTAGCTCCCTTGTGTCATTATTAAAAACTGTAGAGGATGTGATTCTGGAGAAAGCTTGTTGATATTTGAGCTCAAAAACACTTCTCCCTTATATGCCATAGGGTGCTCCCTCAGAAGCTCCGCCCCACACATTCCAAATGCATTGCGGAGGCTAGGATATAGTGTGGTGCAGTGCGGTCTGCTCTATTTGTTTGTGTTCCTAAAAACAAAGCCAGGGCGGTACTGTATGGAAACACCTGATTATCTTTTAACTGGCAGCTAGCGGACAGTGAGGATATATTTGGTGAATTTTACAAAAAGTGTATTAGCTTACAATCACTTACTATACCTTTTACATCCTAAAACAAGTATATGCATTCTACCAGTATACACAGATTCGCTTTACAACCATGTAAGAGATGTTTGCGTTTTGTTTTTGAGAACAATGTAAGTGAATGGTGGAGGAACAGAAAGCGATGGCTTTAATTTCATGCCTCACATCAGTGTAAGAGGACTCACTATTGAGGTGATGAAGCTACTGAGTTGAGGGGTTAACAAAGGTTCAATATCCCTGGTGGTTAAAACACAGCGATGGAGGTGACATGGCATTCCTTGATGCCGTTGCAGTCTAGGATGTCGGCGATCTGAGGTCACTCTTCATTTAGGCTATATTGGACATTTCAGAGAGACATTTCATGGAAACCCCCTTTGTGTGAAATAGAACATCAATGTTGCCAATGCCCTCATCATAAATGTTTAATTTCACTTGTATGTACACACGTTATGTACTGTAGGTAAGATCATTCAAATAGCAAAGTAATTTCCAGCTTCTTTGTTGAAGGGATACATTGGCATATGTCGACGCTAGCTTGTGTATGTGGTTTGGGTGGAGGGGAGGGGGGGTGGGGTGGAAAAGCTGAATGAGTCTCACTCCCACACATTTCATTCACTGGCATCAGAATTCACAACTTGCACAATGGGAGGCTCTGAAGAGAGGCTGCACGCTTCTCACACTATTAAAAATGCAGCAGTCTAGCAAGGCCACGGCAGCTCCTACGTCACTGGGGTTACATTGGAGAATGCAGTCGCATTTCAGCGACGGTTCTCTAGTCTTCTTATTTACTTGCTTGCATCTCTGAGCTGTCTTCTTCATGAGTATATAGAATAATGTTATGTGTGTACAGTATGTATGTGTATATATATACACACACACACACACACACACACAAACATATATATATATATATATATATATATATATAAATATGTGTGTGTGTGTGTGTATATATATATGTGTGTGTGTG
>JAODTR010072213.1:0-15636 GCA_025399935.1 Amblyopsis rosae | reverse complement strand
TTGCAAACGGTCACCGAACCCTTCATAGACTTTGCGGGTCCAGTTGATATTCTAACAAATAATTTCAATAAAACTCTAATATCCTAGACTCGGTTGCTCCATTAAAATTAGCAATGCGAATTAGGAGGCCAACCCCGCTTTGGCACTGCTGGAAGATATTGCCAATGGTAGAATTCGGACGGAGAGTGTATTTAAAGCTGCAGATTTATTGTTCCAATATGACGAATGTCTTATGAGTCGATTCACACTGCCAAGAGCTGTCCTGTTGGAACTCTGTGCTGAGCTGGGGCCGTTGTTATGGGAAACAGCAAGGACCCATGCACTACCAGATTCCTTGCAAGTCCTCACCACACTGGGGTTCCTCGCAACGGGGGCTTTTCAGAGAGAGCTGGCTGACTGGTCAGGGGTCTCGCAGTCATCCCTGAGCCGCGCCATGCCATGCCATGGGACGGTCTCATCCGTATGTCAACCACGTATTTATAATTCCCCTACACTGTGCAGGCAAACATTAAAATGCAATTTGCAAATGTAATTGGAGCGATCGACTGCACTCACATTGCTATAAGGGCGCCATCTGAGAATTAATTTGTTTATGTTAGCAGAAAGCATTTTCTTCCTGTCAATGTGCAAGTGAGCTCTGATGCGCAAATGTGTCTGACTAATGTTATGGCACGGTGGCTCCAGAAAAATAAGAAAAGTGTCTATAGTAATCTTATGTGGTTAATATCTTTAGGTGACTGCGGTTACCCTTTGAAAACCTGGCTTCTCACCCCGCATTGACCAAGAGAGGCGGTACAATGAAGTTCATGCTCGGGCTTGGTCAGTGGTGGAGCGGGCAATAGGGCAACTGAAAGGCCGTTGGCGCTGCTTGGACAGCAATGGTGGCATGCTGCTTTATAGTGCACCGAAGTTTTGCCGCATTGTGTTGGCATGCAGTGTACTGCACAATGTGGCAAACCAACGCGGAGTGCCTCCAACACAGGAGCTGCAGGTGGATGGACCTGACCCGAGCCCACCAAACATTGAGGCGAATCCAGCAGCTGTACAGCGCCGTTTGGATGTAATACACACAATGTGAAAAAATTACACCTATCATACTTTTTTACAAGTTATTTTAATGAATGCTGCTCATTCACAGATGTCTGGTCTTACGAGGCGGCAGGGGCAGTTCGCACAAGTGGTACCATGTACCGATAGGTCTACATCACCAAAAAGCCCAGTTTCTTGTGCTCGCCTTCTTCTTCATTGCTTCCAGAAGGAGTAAGCATATGTTGTTATCATGTCGTTGCTTTATTAAGAGAAACACAAAAACAGCAAATATGCTGATCAGACGATGTGCATCCATCTTTACCTAATGGCCTACTGCCAAAGAAGGGACAGAAGACAAATGCATGATATGTGCATGTCACAAACCTGTTACTATATCCGATATGTCGGCGCATGTAAACACCAGACTCGATTAGATGACATCTCATGTAAACAGGTAACCTGAAATCTTAAATCGGAAGGATTCCATTCGAAAAGACTAAAAAGTGTCTAAGTAAACCCAGCTACTAAATATTTTTGTGAGAGCAGTTTAAGTGCTGTGATCTAAAGTATTATATTTTAACTTTTGTGTCATTTTACATTATTATGCAGTGCATTAACTCTTGTTTTGGAGGGAGTAGATGAAATAATAGCCTACAGCAGCAGTCAGAACAGTTTTAACCAGAGTGTAGACAAGAGTATGTGATCGGTGCAGAGCTGGAGCATTGCAATCTAAATGTGACTGGAGCGAGAAGCGTAATTTGAGCGGGCGAGAAGGCTACCGCTTAATCTATCGCTCAATCACTAAAGTACCGCTCCGATCTTGGCGAGTAGCCGGTCACATCCTAACTGTTTGCTTATGTGTGATCATAACATGTGATGTATAGTAGTTTTAACACGTGTATTTATACCCCTTACCTGTGGTTGGCACTATCTACCTAGGGAAGGATTTATCCCGTAGTAAAGTGCAATGACCCAGTAAAGAATAACATATTGTGCTTGTAAGTCTCCGTGTTCTTACTATAATAACGCATGACAATACACACAACATTACACTATGGAATTCACTTGTTTGAGTCTAGACTATAGGCTATATTTTGGTTAAACAGAAGGCTAGATATGAATTATATTTGAAGTTATACTGTAGGCCTATTTTCAGCCATTCATGCTGTTCATAAACTAGCCTACATTGTTACATTTTAATAAAAATCGAACAGCCTACTCAACACGGGTTTGTTTGAATTCTGACTAAACAAAAATGAATGGACCTAAGAGAGGATTTGAGTGGAGTGGTGTGAAAGACTTAAAAAGGAGGAGCGGAGCTTAGACTTTGCTCCAAGAACGATGAGCGGGTTTTCCAACAGTTCCTCTCCGCTCACATATTCTGATATAGACTGACTTTTCAGGCCGTGCATGGACACATCCCTGACTAAGACAATTAATGTGAAAAGGAACCAAAGCTACAGTTTCTACATTTCTGAAAGTTCAGAGATCCCATCAGAGACATTACGTCTTTTATTTCCTTGGAAGTGACGTTTTAAGTCACAGACTCATTCATTTAGATCAAATAATATGAGAACTGACCTAACCAACAGAGGCAGATGACTACCATGCAGACCACTGCATCTTACTGTGCACCATACCCCAGCCAACAGCTTCTCATCAACAATCAGCCTGAGGTGGGATTTCCTGGCGAGAAACTGGAGAGTGTCCTGTTCAAATTCAGCCAGTAGTAAGAAGGACATTGACTCTGATGTTTTATATTATAGAAAATGTATTAAAATATGCAATGATAAATCCAAAGTTACAATTTTCCACGGCCGTGGTCTGAAAAGCCCCCACACGATAATTTAGGCTCTCGTGTGAATGAAGTCCAGCCCCCTTGACCACACTCTCTCCCACTTTTAAAGCAGCACAATAGCAAACTCCTCCTATTGGTTCCCTGTACCCTGTTCCCTATAAGCATCAATGTGTAGATGCCTCTTCTTCTGCCCTGAAACACCTTGTGTCTGAATCAGCGGGGCTGTGCAGCCCCCCTGGCTGCTCTTCCCCGAGGAGATAGTAATCATCTCACTCTAAAGACGTGGTGGAGATGCTGGAGCTGCACAAGACACCCCTGTCCTGGCTACAGACCCCTTGGAGACACACACCAACGGTTCACCAATACTGGAGGTCGTAGGCAATAGGCAAGCAGTACCACCTGGAGGACACCTCAAGCCAGCAGACCCAACCAGTCTGGATGTGGGACCCCTCACATGGATAGAGCTGGTGCCCCGGTGTAGTGTTGGCAAGGACCCCTCCCCTGGACATCAACATCATAGGACAGCTCATGCCCAGTGGGTGGTGGGCATTATAAAGGAGGAGATTGCATGAAGCAGTGGATGTCCAGACATAGTCATGTGTCCCAGGTTCTATTAGGACTACTGTGACCGTAGCGCCTGCCTGACAGCCAGCGTGGCCAGTCACTGTCAACCTCGCTTGAACCCACACCAAACTCGATTGTCCAAGTTCTGTAGCATTTCCAAATTAGTTATAAAACACATTATTCTAACAACGCAATCATGAATGTTAATGTATATTAGTAGAATTCACAGATGGACAAGTCATATACAATGAACACATTAAAACACAACTTTGAATAATGCCTCTCTGGGAAGCATCACCTTATTGTGGTGGAGAGGTTTGTGTGTCCCTATGATCCTGAGAGCTGTGTTGTATGGAGTATTCTGCTCCTGGTAGGGTCTCCCAAGACAAAGTGTTCTCAGGTGAGGGGCCAGACAAAGAATGGTTTAGAAGACTCTTATGGAAAATCATTCAAGAGGAGATGTTACCCTGTCCGGAGGAAGCCCGGGGCCCCCGTCTGGAGCCAGGCCCAGAGGGAGGGCTCGTTGGCGAGCGCCTGGTGGCTGGGTTTGCCACGGAGCCCAGCCGGGCACAGCCCGAACAAGCAACGTGGCACCATCCTCCTCTTCATCCTATGGGCCCACCACTCATGGGAGGAACCGTGGGGGTCGGGTGCGCTGCCAAATGGGTGGCAGCAGAGGTCAGGGACCTTGACGGACCAGACCCGGGTGGCAGAGGCTGGTTCTGAAACATCACCTCTGGTGGAGACGGATTTCAAAGCTCCAAGTGCAGTGTCCAAGGTAGTTTGTCAAACAATTGTGTATTTAATTAGTCGAAATGGTTGGTGCATATTATCCAGTATAAAACTGTTTGAATTGTAGTTTAAAGTTAACAAAAGTGACTACAAAGCAAGTAGCATATATATACATAGAATTATTACCCAAGATACAGCATACCATGGTACTGACCAAAACAGAAGCAGAGGAACATAGACAGAGAATACACCCAGTCAGTTTGGTCCAGGGAAACACCACCAAGCAGAAGCAGAAGCCCTCCATATCAGAAATGGGCCCGTTTTATACAGGAGAGAACTGGGGGCTGGCACTGTTAAGTTCCATTAGTTAACTTATGCTGATAAGGGAAAGTCTCACTCATACAGGTGAGCTACAGACATCACGGCATCGGCCCCCTGCAGTGTGTTCCACACTGTATCTTGGCCATCTGTCAGACTAACAGACCTGAGAAGTAATTGAGTTGGGGGTTTGTGTTTCAAGGAAGTTACAACAAATGCTGGATGCAAATGGAGGGAAACACCTTAAATGTATATTGCAGGGCGGGAGGGCTTGCTGTAAGGTCTAAAGTCTTGTCTGGTCATGAATGAATTAGCTTCCCGCCTTCTTCTGGGTGATGGGAATACAGTAATATCAGATTAAATGTCTCAGGTGATCAATTAGTCTGGGGAACAAATAGTGGACTTCAGTTAGTCTTACTAGAAATCTTCTGTGTTATGAAGATAGTACTTTGCATAATTCATTAGTAGATATAAGGGCTTATCTTTAATAATAACTCTAATTAATATAGGCCATAAGGTCCAGCCAGCCATTCAAATCCACCACCTCACTGTGGGGGAAGGAGCCAGAGCTTGTGCAAGAGGTGGAGCCCTACCATTTAGATCTGGTCTTGGTTCTGGAACCGTTCTCTTGGATAGGGGATGGACTTTATTCTACTCTGGAGTTGCCCAGGGTGTGAGGCACTGGGCGGGTGTGGGGATATTAACAAGCCCCCGTTTGAGCACCGCTACGTTGGAGTTTACCCTGGTAAGCCAGAGGGTCGCTTACCTGCACCTACGGGTTGTGGGGGGGAAAACTCTGTTGTTAGTACATATGCACCAAACAGCAGTACTGAGTATTCGGCCTTCCTGGAGTCCCTGAATGGAGTCCTGTATGGGGCTCCAGTAGGGGACTTCATAGTTCTACTGGGAGACTTCCATGCGCAACTGGGCAATGATAGAGACACCTGGAGAGGTGTAATTGGGAGGATCTTCCCTGATCTAAACCCGAGCGGGCATTTGTTGTTAGACTATTGTGCTAATCATGGATTGTCTATAACAAACATCCTCTTCGAACATAAGGATGCTCATATGTGTATGTGGTACCAGAGCACCCTAGGTCGAAGGGCGATGATCGATTTTGTGATCGTATCTGATCTGAGGTCACATGTTTTGGACACTCGGGTGAAGAGAGGGGTAGAACTGGCTACCGACTCTGGACAGACCTGGTAAACCTAAACGGGTAGTGCGGGTGAATTGGGAACGTCTGGAGGAGGCCCCTGTCCGGGAGATCTTCAACTCACACCTCAAGCGGAGCTTCTCTTGCATCCCTGTGGAGGTTGGGGACATTGAACCTGATTGGGCAATGTTCAAAGCTTCCATTGCTGAAGCTGCGGCAGAGAGCTGTGGTTTCAAGGTCTTAGGTGCCTCAAGGGCCGATAACTCTCGAACCCAGTGGTGGATAACAGTGGCCAGGGAAGCAGTACGACTGAAGAAGGAGGCCTTTTCTGCATTCCACGCTACCTAACAGCCAATTGCAACCCTGTGGGGTCAACCACACACACACGTCCTTACTGATGGTTGAGGCTGCGTATTCAGCAGTAAAAGTGCATCTATGTTGAACTCTAGACAAAGTGAAGTGAAATTATTTTGCCTTGACACAGGAAGCGCATGTTTTATTTGCACCTTTGCTTGCATAGAATAGAAGTTAACGGTAGGCGAATATTGGCTTCGCCTACAAACTTTTGGTTTCCTCTTCACACTGTCATCCACTGATTTGTCATAATGCATGGTGCTTAACAGCCTCTCTTGTCTTTGGCACTGGGTGACTGGGTATTGCAGTGGGGAGAGCAGGGCGAAGTTGCTGGTTTGAAACCTGCTAACTCCTTGACCCATTTTATGCATTAGAAGGGTTGTGAAACTGTGATGGAATTTTAATTTAAATAGTTACTTACTATGTGTAAGCAAGAATGTGAAAATGTCTCAATGGAAGTGTTCCTTTCTACTTTATGACCCTTTGACCATTTGATGATCCTACTCCCTGCTATGATTATAATTGCAACTCATGTCATGTGTGTCACTAGTATTTGTAAAACTACATTCCAGATGTCAGGGGGTCATAAAAGCTGTAAAACGTCCTTAGACTATATAAACCTACCATTTAGAGGTATCTACCATCAGTCAGTGAGTCAAAAAATTTGCTGAGATTACAGTCTGGAAACCCTGTTTGCATTAGCGTCTTCACTGCCACCCTGCTGGCGGTCCAATCAGGGTGAGTGAAATTACATTGTAGTCAAGCATGTTTCGAAAACAGTGAAGGCACCTGCCAATTATCTTATGGAGGGTAATTGTTTTGGTGACCCATTCAATAGCCTAGGTAAATTAAAGGCATCTATGTAAATCATTCTAGAGAAAGCTTGTAGATCAAAACAAAAATAACCTCACCTCCTACCACACACTGAAAACACATTGCAAAGGCTAGGAAATTGTTGTGTGATGCAATCTGCACCACTTTGTTTATGGTAATATTTATAGAGCCAGGGCTGTGTAAGATACAAACATCAGATTTTATCCAGCACAAAGAACAGGCAGCCAGAAGACTGATGAGGTTTTTTTTCAGGTCATAAAAAAAGAGGCGTGCGGTTCAAATCATTACAACACATCAAACACTAATTTTACGTCTGTTAATACCAGGCTAAGGGTCTTGAGAACGCTTGCTAACTTCGAGCTCAAATGAAAAGAAACTCCCCGAGAAGCTCCGCCCAACATATTAGAATCACATTGCGAAGCCTGTATAGATCCTCTGAACAAACAAACAAACAGTAAACAATAAACAAACAGTGATGACGTACGTGCACACAGTTTTGCAACAGAAGTATGATGGAGTCCAATTACTTTTCAAGCTATGCAAGAGGATAAACAAAGAACAAATGTAATTGCTTGCAACCCCGTCGGCAAAATGCCTAAAAGCTGCTGGTTGACATAGCGTTTTAAAATAATATCTGACATGGCGAAATTTTTGAGTTTTTAGCTCAGTAATGTTATTTAGATTGTGTTTTCCTCCAGTTGGCCTAGTTTGCTTGTATTTACAAACGATTTTGTCTAATTGTTTTGCTTCGACAGCTATAGAAAGTTAGTTCTGGGTTTCTTACCTTGTTAGTCAGCTTCTAGGCATGTTTCAGGTTTTTTTCAGCACGCACAGAGAATTTTAGACATTCTAGTTGTCTAGAGACATTTTAGTTCCCGCATTCTCAAAACGCCATGTATGTCATTTAACCGACATGCCCTTCACGGGACGATTACAGATAGTAAATGTGAGTGTCTGACAAAGGTGCAAACTGGAAGCCCACATAAACTTGACCTAAAGTTGAGTTTGTCAGGTAAATAGGCTATAGTATTTTATGAGACCAGGTAGCCTAAAACAGAAGATGCTGTTACCGCTGTGGAGGAAGTTTTTGTATTTCATGCCAAATAAGTGCACACTGCACTTGTTATACAGTCTTGTTATAAAAAGTTTTCCTTGATTCCAAGACAACACAAAAAATTCAAGCGATCAAAGATGGAAGCAATTGTTAATAGTGATTGCATCACATTCTGTCAACAAGGCTCTGAAAGCACTATAATGTATATTGTAGGGCAGGCTGCTGTATTGTTTGTACTGATGGAATCAATCATGGTGCTGTGAAATGGCCAAAAGTTGAAAGAACAAGGAATACTAAGATTATCTTCAGTATATGCCTGGCTATGAAAGCAAATGTTATAGGCTATTTGTCTTGTTAAAGACTATGTTAATATATTAAAGGTATGGTTTGATGTTATGATAATAAACACTATATTTAATAGCCAAATATGCTATTTTATAAATATCAATAGTTATGTAATAATAAATATAGATTATGAATGTTATGCCCCCACCCAATAGCCACAATTTTCGAGCTGTCTGGCGTTGACATTAAGCTTGTTGGCAAAATATAAAAAGAGAGATGTTTTTTTTCTTTCATTTTCAAGTTACCGTAGCTAAATTTAAGACAAAGTGTATTAAATAAGCCACCAATTTTGACGAGAAACTGGAAGTGGGCATCTAGCACTTGCTGACGCTGCTATTTTTAACTGTGACTTAAATATGGAGTTGCTTTCCAAGAACGGTTCGCATACAAAAGTTTGCCCAGAGCCAGAGGAAGAACCATACACCGTCTCTTTCACTTCAAGCCTGTGTGAGCCTGCTTTGGTGAGTGCAAGCAAATCCATAGCCTGTCTATCAGGCTGTAGACACATGATAAATTAATATTCGCCTCACATTCACTTCCATTCTATAAGAGCGAAGGTGCGAATAAAACATTTGCTTCCTCTGGCGAAGCCATTTTGCATCATTTTCTTTCGAGTTGATGAACTTTGATCTAAATACACAGCCTCAACCAACAGCAAGAATGAGTGTCTAGTTGACCCCACAGCTGGCTTCAGGTGGCTTTTCTTAGTGAGGCAGGATGGAATGGAGTAGTATTTTATTATGAATTCCGCATCGAAAGGCGATGGTCAATTGCCTGCGCAGTTTTTGACTCAGGTTATAACCGTGGCGCAGCCTCACCCTGTCGGTGTGCAATCACAAAACGAGGAGGCTATGTTCAGGAAGGCTACCGGCAAAATATTGTAGACCCAATCATTGGCCTAATTACAAAGCTGGCAGTGATCACAATAAAAGTGAGCCTGTAGGCTTATATGTGGTAATTTAACATACTACTAAGCTTCTAGCCTACTTGCACAACTACCCTACTATATCGAAGTTTTTATAGGCCTATTTGACAAATTGTTATTGGCCTAGTTTCATGTATGCCCACCTACCCACACAATTCTGGCTACGGTACTGTTCTACATTTAAGTTGTCCCTGCATTCATGAGTGTATGAATTGCATGCATTTGTCTTTGTGTGTGTGTGTTTGCAATGTGATGAGATCAATATTTATTTGAGAGGCCCAGATGGTGGCTGCTGTGAGCAAAAAACATGTGCACACATGGCCACATGATGTAAGAACCCTGCAATGAGCTGTATTTTGCTTGATCCCATCCGCGGAACCAATTTCTCTGAAATGGTCAATGCTGGGTGAAAATTAAATGGCTCTGGACACTTTTCAATGGGGCAACATAAGGGTTCAAATTGAGCCACCTTCTCCAAACGTCTGTGTCGACTGGGAAACCAAAAATTATTCTGCATTTCATAATTAGGTGTATTTCTTTTTATAAGCTAGTCAAACGTTATAAAAATATATAAGGCTGCATCAGAGGGAGAGCTAGAAAGAGAACGAGAGAGAGAGTAAGTGGGAAGACGTGTGTGAGAGCGAGATTGACAGTTATTGAAAGGATTTCAAACAGGCCTCTTCCTGGGAGTACTATGGCACTGAGCATGACATGTTAGGCATGCTAATGCTAGCGCTAATTATGCAACTATGTGAAACTGGCCAGCCACACACATGCAGAAACACACACGTACACCTCTGAGACATAACAGCTCAGAATGGAGTGGTGGTCTTAGTTTCTAGGCACACCATAAACGATGCAACCTTTGCAACATTGTGAGTGTGTGTGTGTCAATCTGTCAGCTGTTGAATGCAGTGTGTAGTGGTGTGTAGTGTATATGTGTATGACTGATGCAAAGAGAAGGTGAAATGCTGTGTTTGAGGTGTGTAGGTGTCAGGTGGCTCCTTTCACAAAGCACTAGGTCTACATTTTGAACACTGCCCTAATTGTGTGCCCCTCCCCAGGCTTCTTTGGCCCTGGTGTCCCCTCCCGGGGCTCCAGGGGCCTGTGTGGAGTCACAAGGCTGTCTAGCAGGGCCTGACCTCTCCACCCTGCCTCAGGCACTGACTGCTACCAGGCTGAACCTTATCTAACCCCTATCTCTCTCTCTCACCCTACTTCTTTCACTTGCTCTGTGATGTTCTGCTGTTCAGCTTCCAATTGGATGTGAGCTACAGACTTATTTTGTCTATCCTCATTAGAATACACACACACACACACACACACACACACACACACACACACACACACAGACAGATGCATACATTAGTTTTATAAATAGATAAAGACACAAAGAAAAATATGGCATCTTTCTTCAGTGGTGCAGTGACACATAAGAACCAATGGATAGGGTTTAGCCAAAGTCCTTATAGACAAGTCTTGTCACTTGGCAGCCATCTTGGAAATGCCCCCAGGCAGTTATTAGAAAGTATGCATTGAAATGAATAGAGACAGAGCCATAACTGCACTTTCAATGATCACCGGGACATAATAAATGCATGTAGCTGTATTGTGATAAGACCAGAAGTGGGTATAGTATATACCGGAAGTCAGGTTATATTAGTAACATTTTTTATTCTGGATGGTGTAATGTATACTTTAAACTGCAGTGGGCTCAATGCCAGGTTACATATAGTGCACTTAGCGTTACTCTAATTACTATATGATTCCAGTAATAACATGAATAGTTTCAATATCCCTATAGGTCTCAGATTGTGGTTATTAAATTGATAAAAAAAATATGTATAACCATAATCCTATTTTCGCAGTATTTAAAACTGTGTAGCAGTATTTAAAGCCCTACCTGTACCTTATCAGTAAATACAAAAATACATTTAACTGGGTTGCTTGTTTGCCCAAACAGCAAACCAACATTGTTCCATTAGGCAGAAGCAAATTGACATGTTCTGGAATGTTTTGGGGGATTGTGGTTTCATCGTTCAGTAACAGGTAAGACAATGTTCCTCAAATGTAGTTATTTTAGTATGATAAGTAAAGATCATAATAGGCTAGCCAGGCAGTGTTCAAGAACAGGTGTAAATATTCTTCAATTTGGTGATGTAAATGCTTTCGAAAGAGCCTTGTATTTCTTTAGTATAAGTAGAGAGCTTAGCGAATAGGTTACAGCAGTGGTTCCCAACCTTTTTTTATCTTATGTGAGCTGTTCTGCAAAAGGCAATAGTGCCCCCATATTCATGTGTGGATGATTCCCCTTAATGTGTTCTATCCATGTGTTAGCTAGCTGATTTAATTGTGTGCAGTTTGATGTGCACATGCATTTCAGAGTAGTTTAACAAATGACACCTACCCTGGAGAATTATACAATAGTTGTGGAACTAGTTGTGGAGTCTAAACATATATTTTACTGTAGCAATCGACATTTGAATGATTTTGTAAATAATTTGTAACCCTCAATCAAAACCTAGCTGAAAGGCCTTATTGTGAGTATCTACATACATACCATCATGTAAGGTATGTACAGTGTTGGGCAGTAGCGACGCTACTAGTTAAACTACATTTATGAGTAGCGTGGCGGTAGCGGCACTGTTTTCTGAATCAAATAGCTATTCAGTAGCGAAGCTACTAATTGATCAAGTAGTGCGGTAGCATCCACAGAAGCTACATTTTCCCAAGCATTTCTGAATCTGCAGCGCAAGCTTAAGTCTGATATAACTGATAAGAATCAGTTTGTGATGCCATCACATACACGGACCTAGGCTACATGTGAAGCCGACAGAAGCGCTTCCGTATGACGGTGATGCCGTAGACGTAGGGCTACCAATCACTGCGCTGATGCCTGAGACTTTAATGCAGGGGATTGAGGGGGAATAAAGACAAGACTGAAGCTGTGTCTCAAATCGCGTACTTCACGAAGTACACTTCGACTAAGTGCACTATGCGCACTATGTACTTACTTGCGTAGTGCGTAAATTTCAAGAGGGTAGTATTGTCTCAAATCAAACACTCAAGTTGTGTACTTACCGGACATGAGGAACACAAAACAATTGTCTGTCCCGCCAAAATATATAATATATATCATATCCCCAGGTCATCCACTTACCATCTGCTCAAGATTTGCCTCAGCTGGGTGCAGGCTTTGCCCATTTGGCCGGGTCAGCAGTGTTCTCCAGGGTTGTTGGCAGCATTGATGGCTGCCATGTGAGAGTCAATCCACAATCAAGACATGCAGCTTGCTACTTTAATAGAAAGCTTTTCTTTTCTTTACAGTTTCAGGGTGTCTGTGACCACACAGCAAGATGTATTGACGTGTTTGTTGGCTTCCCTGGATCAGTGCACGACTCAAGGGTGCTGAAGAACAGCCCCATTTATGTACAAGGCCAGTACCCTCCCCCTGGCTTCTGTATAGTTGGTGATGGCGACTACCCCTGCCTCAAGCAGCCAATTGCCCTCATGACCCCGTACAGGCAGCCTCTCCACAACTATCTGCAGGCTTGCTTTAACGGTCACCTGTCTAAAGCCAGACGCATTGTGGAGAGAGCATTCGGCATCTTGAAGACCAGGTGGAGGTCCATCTTCCTGAAGGAGCTGGAAGTGGATGTGCTCTATGTGCCAGAGGTCATCGCCAGCTGCACAGTCCTCCACAACATCTGCCTCACCAATGGGGACCTGTTGGAGCCAGAGGTTGATGTGGAGGGAGCAGCAGGGGCACAACCTCCAGGGGCCATCTGTGGAGCAGAGGAGAGAGACACGATGGCAACTGAGTGTTATGCACAAGACCACAATAATTAAATAATTTGGCTTAATTGGAACATTAGTGTGTGTGAACATTTATTTGTGATTGACTAAACATCTAGAGTATAAGAATAACAACAAATAATAATTATTTAATCATTTATTATAAAAAATGTCTAGGACGCTCCTCCCTGGCAGCCATCTCCCTGTCTCTCCTCTCCTCCATCTCTCTCAACTCCTTAAAAAAAATGCTCCTCCCTCTCTATATTCTCTCTGTGGCGTCTCTCTTCCCTTTCTACCGCCTCACGGTATCTGCTATCCTCTCTTTCAGCTGTCTCCTTGGCTCTGGCTTCCTCTCTCTCTCGCACCTCCACCTGCATCCTCTGCACTTCCAGCTGAAACACGTCCTTCTTCCTCTGCATCTCTTCTATAGCTTCCAGCCACCTTTTTGGGGTAGATGCCATGGAGGCTGTGTCCTGTCCAGGGGTGACCACAGACGGTGAGGAAACGGGAGGCAATGGGAGGATGAGGCAATGAGGACAGGCGGTGTTACAGACGGCATGTTCCCAGTTGCCTTACCCATTAAATTATACCACTTCCAAGAAGCGGCAGTGGTCTCACCCCCCTCTGTGCTGACCCCAGTTCTGGGACACTTCAGATCCTGCTGTTAGGAATGCAAAACACACTCCCAATTTCAGGACACACATTTGAAATATTTGCACATTCCTTACAATATTAAGTGTGTCCTCTACAAATCTGCAGTGGTGCATAATATAATATAGTAAAGACAGTAAACTAACCTTATATTTTTGTTTGAGATTTTGCCATTTCTTAAAAAAAAAGGCTGGGGTCACCCTCCCCTTCAAACTTTGACCAGCAATGTATGTTCTGATTAAAATATACTTTAATTAGCAATAGAATGATACTTAATGCAGTAGCAGCAATGTACCGGTCCAGTACTGTGTAAAAAAACTTGTAGATGCAATATTAATCCACTTACTCGTATCCAGTGACAGCTGCATTTCGCCTCCCTGGGAATAAGGAGGCGTTGGCAACACGCCACAAAATAAGGGACCTCGTATCCTCGTCTGTCCCTACAGTAATGTCGAAAAAGGGGAAAACATGTCAAGTTTTGCAAATACGATGTGATGTCTGTGGCTGACGCACCGGCAGTACCGTAGACCATATTGACCATACTGTTCCCGTATCACAGACTGATCTACCGATCTACAGTAACACTAGTGAATATGGACAACTTTTCGATCTTTTAGCCACACAATTGGTAAACAGTACAGATGAATTAAACACGCATGAAAACAAACGTACGCCACAATAAATTAAACTTAAATGTACCTCTGTACTGCTTGCTACAAAAGGTAGGCTACATCAGCTAACACCCGTAGCTATCTTAGCATTTTCGTAAATGTTACCGAATCATCAGACTACAAAATCAATCCAATAATAATGACGGCTATATTTTTATGATATAATCGAAGTTAATCCGAACAAAGTAAAACACTTGTAGACGTGTTTAACTTACATTTGTATGGTCCGGTGGGCACCGCGGAAATAGCCTCTGATGCCATTTTAAATATTTTCAAATACTCTAATTCCGTCGGAGTCCCAAAAAGTGGCAGTTGAGTGAATGAAAGTGTGCATCATTCTACACAAAATTTTACTTGTCAGTTTATGTCAGTCTATGTACTCAAAATATTAAGTATATGTGCGTGATTTGAGACACAGCTTGAGTTTCCGTGATAGAAAGAACAGCGAGAGCAGAGAATGCATCTTATAAACAGTTGAACTGAACAGTTTTGCCCTGTTTGTTTGTTTGACTTACACTTTTGAATGTTGGTACAATAAAATGTAGGGAAAGAAAATAGCTTAAATGTAGTGAACTACTTTTGCCGTGTTACATGCAGCTTAGTTTGTTATATTTCTTTTGGGGTAGCTTCAGTGTAGTTAAGCTTAATTTTACGTAGAGTAACTGGTAGTTTAGCTCACTACATTTTCAATGTAGCTTGCCCATCACTGGGTATGTATGTATTGGACTCATTTTTAGCCACATATAAGATCCATATAATATCGGACTAGTGGTATGTAAATGTACATCTTCTTCACAAAGGTGACACTGAACAGGAGATACTAGCAACCTCTCATCCTAGTGAACACGTCTCTAATCTCACCTAGTGGGAGCCCAGTAAGAGGTCACCTGAATCCCCTCCACTGGACCCATGCAGAAACATAGTTGCACATATACCATTAAGATGGAGAGGACAATGCAGACAATGCAAAAAAGGTTAGGCCTACACAAACATGCTGTGCAGCAAGTACAGTATAACGTTTGTCTTTGCTTCTCAGAGAAAAATTATAATCTTTGGGATTACCTTTCCTGAATACTGGGATGAAGTAACAATAAAAAAAACAATAGACATTTTAATTATTGTTAATAAATTAGAAATCATAAGGCTGTGTGATTATTATACATACCTATGTTATGAGCCTACATAAGCAAACAACCCTACAAATTAACCATTAGTTGTTAAAACAATGTTTACTGTTTATACACAGGATTTCTGCAACAGTTCAATCAAAACTTAAACTAAAACATAAAATGTTTTTAAAACACTTATTTTCTGCATCAGAGGCCTCCTACAACACCGGCCATGTGGTTCTGGGAGCGGGTCATTGGACACTGGTGTAGTGTGGGTTGGGTGGGTGGATTATCTTTCCCC
>JAODTR010072202.1:0-11165 GCA_025399935.1 Amblyopsis rosae | reverse complement strand
CCTGTGAGCTGCATGATGAAGCTGTGGAGGTTCCTGTGAGCTGCATGATGAAGCTGTGGAGGTTCCTGTGAGCTGATAAAGCTGTGAAGGTTCATGTGAGCTGCATGATGAAGCTGGGGAGGTTCTTGAAATGCATGTGCATGACCCCAGCTGGTTTAGTACGTAGTGATACGTAGGCTAGACAAAAAATTCTGAGCTTCAGATTGACCCCCCCAAGCTCAAGGTTCTATAAATCTTAACAGTTTCTGTTACGTTTGGTGTTCGTTTTAGTAGTATAGTATATATAGTACATCTTTTAACTGTTTGACCTTAGTAGCAACATAGCAGCGCTCACATCATGATAATGGACTATTCAAATCACTGGATCAACCTGAAATAGTATAGGCCTTAAATTGTTTTTGGAGAAGTGCCAGTTTGCCCGGAGTTAAGTCAAATATTTGGGACACATTGTTTCTGGCGTTTCAAAGAATGAAACTATGAGAACTTGGCCTCAGCCTACGAATGTTAAGGCCTTGCGGCCTTTTTTGGGTTTCTGTAGTTATTCTAGAAAATTATTCTCCAATTTCTCATCCATTGTATGCATTTCACCAACTGTCACTTTGCCAAGAGTAGTCAAATATTTGGGACACATTACTTTTGCTGAAGAATTATCACATCATATCACATCATTATAATGTTGCCGCTGTGAGATCTTGGCCATGAATGTTAAGGCCTTGTGGTCTTTTCTGGGTTTCTGTGGTTATGAGACATTTCATCCGTCCATTGCACGCCCCTTTATTGACCTGACCCAGGGCTGTCCCCCAACTCAGCCAAGTTAACAAAAGTTAAACAATTATAAATCTTCCAATGGAACAAGTGAAAATTTGCTTGTAAGATTTCTTGAAATAAAACATTATATCTGGATAGTTGAGCTCTTGTTAGGTAATTGTGTCTTATATTACGTGTAGTTATATATTTTTACTATAAATTATAAATGTTTACACAAATCGTTCAAAATTCAAGATCAAAGCAAACACGTTCGTCACGAACGTTCGCCAATTCTGAGCGCACCTCAGATGAACACTGAATATGACAAAACAAGACTAGCACAGGACAGGGGTTACGGGATGGACTGTCGGAACATTACGACAGAACCAGACAATTCGCGATCTGTGACAATATGCGCAGATTGTTACAGATCAAGCTTTTCAATTAAGCTTTTCCTGCCAAGAATTAGTAGCTTGTATCACACACATGGACAGATTCACATATGATAAATAACATGCTGGTTAATCAAGAAGCTATTACACATGGCAGGGATCAGGCAGTCCCGCACATCCTCCTATCGCTCACAGGGAGATCCTCACCCTGAAAGGTTCAACCAAACACTTTGGTCCACGCTTGGCACTTACTTACGTACAGACAAGACAATGGAGCCATGCATGTCGGACATCCATCCATCCATCCATCTTTTCCTGCTTATCCGGAGTCGGGTCACGGGGGCAGCAGCTCCAGCAGGGGACCTCAAACCTCCCTTTCCCGAGCCACATTAGCAAGCTCTGACTGGAGGATCCTGAGGCGTTCCCAGGCCAGTGTGGAGATAGAATCTCTCCACCTAGTCCTGGGTCTTCCCCGAGGCCTCCTCCCAACTGGACGTGCCTGGAACACCTCCCAAGGGAGGCGCGTGTCGAGCACACAGTTCATGCCAATACCAGCACAAAGTGTAGACCACAGGGTTTTCACCTTATTTAACGACCCATCCATTTGAGTCCGGTGTGCTGGATCTACAACATGCAGGACCAGCCTTGGGGAACACTGATCTACTGAGATTAGATCAGATTATCTGCTGTGACAAATAATCAAACTTGTAACTGACTTGATTGTGTTTTGTGACACCTTGCCAAGATTTATTGGCTTGTAAAAGTTGCATAACAACACATTCATACATGAATGCAAATGGAATCCATTTTTATGATGCAGCTTTATGGGACTAATTACAACTCCAGATCTGTGTTTGCCCATATGGACCTGGTCAACAAATTAAATCTACCAGGCGTGCTAGGCACGTGCATCCACGCACTAGCTTATCCCTCGGTTTATACGTGTGTACACTTAAAATTAATTCCGTAACCGAGCTAAAGGGACTGTGTTACCGCGGTGACAGCGACCGCCTGGACAGTGTCTAAACACACACAGCGCTTTAAACGACACTGTCATCCTGTTTGCCAATGTGACTGAATTAATCTACCTTGACGCTTGCTGTGTGTGTGCGTGTGCGTGTGCGCGCATGTGTGTGTGTGTGTGTGTGTGTGTGAGTGCGTGTGTGTATAGGAAGGTGTGATAATGGCTTTGGGAATCACAGCATATCAGTCCGTCCTTTTATTAGACCCTGACTGCGACGAGTAATTAACTTCCCGCCGAGAACATGTTTGTTCCTCCAGCAGAGAGTCGTAAAGAGAGATATTAGCAGAGCTAAGGCCATGGGACACAGCTTACTTTCACATGCGCGCGTGTGTGTGTGTGTGTGTGAGCGTGCACGAGCGTGTGCGTGTGAGCGTGCACAAGCGTGTGCGTGTGCGCGTATCCTAAAGTCACAGTGGGATAAATGAAAAGTGAGTCTGAATTATTTCCCCCCTACCTACGTACTAACTCATTTCATTGTTTTGAATTGTGTGGTTGTGCTTTTACAACAGATTTAAGACATGGCTACAGACGTTTGTTGGGTGAATAAGACTAGTACAGTTTTTTATATTTGATTTGTAGAAATTAAATTTAGATAAACAAATGCTACAAGCAGTTTCCAGAATGAAATATGAATTTACTTCACACAGCCAGTAAATTCAGCATACTGTAAATATTTACAGTATGCTGAATTTACTTCACACAGCCAGTAAATTCAGCATACTGTAAATATGTACAAATGAACCATTTGCACATGCGGGTGTGTGAATTTATGTTTTCCCTGTTTGACAGACCACAGGAAGAAGGTTTACCCCCTTGCAGTAGCACTTCCGGGTCAAGGAGGAGAAAAGTCAGAGGTGGGAGGTGAAATATCACAACATATTTTAGGAATCTCACTATAGCCTAGATGGTCTGCTCCTCTTTCACAAACCCGCCAGTATAATATCAATCCACCTGTGATGCAAGTGCTCCTGGCTTTTTAAATTAAATGGGAGATGACACTCTGATTTGTTTATCGTATGTTACGCCCGAAACACACCCATGGATAATGAAGACAGTAAGTCCCACCCTTGTGAACCATGCGCCCGACACACTGACCGTTTATCTGCCGTTAAAATAGCAAACGTGGATTTGGACACTCCTAAATCCAATTTGCGCCTTGAGCTTCAGACCGTGCGCTTAGACTGTTAAAATATGGCCCCAAAACTTGAGATACTTAATTGACATCCAACTTCTTCACTTGCAGATGTTAGCAGCTTCCACATTAGTTGGCAAGAGGTTAAAGATGGTTAAACATCAATATGTATCTGTGTGTTTTAGTGTGTGTGTGTGTGTGTGTTTGTGTGTGTGGTCCTGAGGCCTGTGGGCTAATAATTAGCTTCACCATCTGTGTGCCATGCGGTGGCAACCAGACACAGTCTGACTTAGCCTCTGAGCCATGGCAGCTAAAGTATGCACGTTGTACGCAACTTCTGAAAACCGGATCAAAGTCACCAGAGTTGTCAGAAAGTCGTGAAAGGAACTGTGTTCACATTGGCATTGAAACTTAAGAAAAACAGGAGTCTAATGTATTTCAGACCCAATTTTCCCATGTTTTCAATCTGCAGGTGTTTGTAGCCTGTTTGACATTGTGACGTAGATTGTAACACACCCACAAAACCACAAAACTACCCAAAACACCATGTTTTTCTTGGTAAATACTGCCTACACATGATTTGGTTTGGTGGGATACAACAGTTTATCTGACCAAATGTAAACAGTTAATTTCATGTGTTATTTTAAAATTCTTTGCTATGATTTGATACAAATAGAAAACAGTCCCACAGAAAACATTTCCATCAAAAACAGTCAAAAACTTGCTTAGATTGCATTCGTATATAAAGTATGATGTGTAGTCATGTGATTATACATTTTTCTTATACACCACAATAACTCCAAAACTGTTCTCCCATACTGACATCTAACACACAGGTTCAAACAACTTTTAAAACAAGCCACAGCACTACAATATTGTTTCATAGGCTACGTTAACAATAAGGATACTATACAATTACACCAGGAATAAGACTTTAAATAAGACATTGTGTTTGCATGTACCTACCGTGATCTTGTACACATAAAGGTACATAATTAGCTCTTGTGGAATATCGAGCACTGTTAATCTTCCCATAAAATGGGTCTCGTCACCGAGGTGACAGTTGGCATCTTTTGTGCAGGTGGGAGCGTCATTTCAGCTGAAGAGCTTTGTTTACTAGCTTAGCCAGTGGCATGCACAACTGAAGCATGGTCAATCTGTTTGTTCAGGGCGAGTAGCAGTGGCAGCCATTACGGCACTCAAAACATGGGGCATTACTTGTTGCCAGCCTAAGTGCTTCTATAGTTACACCTGCTGCAGGTCTGCAAAAACCTGCTCTTCTCCGGGTGTGTTCACCAACATAGAGCACAGGGATGGTTCAGGGAGGCTAGAGACAGATGTTGAGGGTGAAAGAGCTGTGTGGGGGTACATTAGATAACAACAGTCAAGAGAGAGCGGTAAGAATATAAATATAGAGTATTGGATATTGATAGCAGAGTGGAGTAATGTTCAGTGCAAGCCTCTCAGAAAACTTTTGTAATACCGTGAGTCAGTTGGTTGGATGTTGTGAATATATATCACTGTTGAGAGAGGCTTAGAGATGTTAACAGGCTCTTGTGTTTTTAATTATAACGTAAAAAAAAAGAAAGTACGTTGAACCGATGTTGAATGTCTTGTTTTTCTCTATAGGAATCATTATTTCCAGTTAAGCCAAAAAAGCTGCCAATATAAACCAGGCTGCTAACATGACAGCAAACTAACTACTAGAACAATGCCTGTTTTGCTTCCACAATCCATTTATTCGGTAACTAAAATGCTCTTCTTGTAAAGAAGACACTTGTACTTTTCTCCAGGCCCACACATCACATGGTGCTGCTCCTCACCATGGGCAGGGAAACACTTCTGAAGAAAAAAACCTTGATAAGGGACCACAGTGGGAGGAATCTTCTCTCCTCTCATTAGATGTTAGTCGTCATTACCCTGTGATAGACAGAAGGCTCATCCAATCACCTGACAATTATTTTTTGTTATTTCCTGAATGAATAGCTCGTTATATCGACACATTCCTTTGAATCGGGTGTGTTGGAGCAGGGAGACGTCTAAAACATGCAGGGCAGCGGCCCTCTGGGACCAGGGTTGTGGACCACTGATCTAGGCAATAGCGAGAATCCTAAAATATGTTTATGTATGTTACACACTAATAATATTTCTCGTTGTATTATTTTAATAAGTAATCCTATGCATGTTTGTGCGCTCCTGCACGTCTTGTGCGTGTAACAAGCAGAGTGTACACGCTTTGTGCAGCCGCTATAGGCGATACTATATTGATAATGCATCTCGCGCTGACGTTAGGCCAGGTTTTTGCTGGTCAATCACTTTCCACTGCCTCAAGATAACAATGTGCTAGATCAGAGCTCATGTTTAGACCAACACACCCGCGACGGGTGTGTTTGTATTTGATATTTAAACAGCTGGACGGGAAAATGGCAACTAAATCGTTCTGAAAGTAGTAAAGACGCTTGCGTTCCCGCTTTGCGCCGCTTTGCGCTGGTTGTAAGATAGGGCCCGTATATAGGTCAGGCTGTCAGTCTATAGACATCCCTTCAGCTCAAACAACAGGCGCATAGAATCAACAAGCTTTTTTTCTCATAAGAGGCCACATGCTGGTGCAGTTTGTCTTCAGCCTTCAGCTAATTAGTTCCATCCACTGCTTTAGGATGAAGCCTTGTGGAAGGTGAAGTCAGTGATTGTAAGCTTACATTTATTTGGTCTGCTAGCTGTGCATTTTGTGTGCAGGCTGAATAAAGTGTCTGATGTTTCTACGCAGCCCTGGCTCTGTGCATGGGAACACAAACAAAGTGGTGCAGCCCGCACCACACAACACTGTCCCAGCCTTGGCAATGTGTGTCCAATTTGGGGGGGAAGAACCTTAACGGAGCACCCATGTTACATTGAAGGGGGCGGGGCTTCTGAGGGAGCACCCTATGGCATTGAAAGGAGAGATGTGTTTGTTTTGATCAACCTCAAATATGAAGTAGCTGACTACTTTTTAAATGTTCCTATTCGGCAGGTATTCTGACTACCGGTGTCTCCATTGAAAGCCATTAACACAGTAGTAATTTGAAAAATGAATTGGAATGTCCAGCCTGTCAAATATGATTAGAAAAGTTTATTTGTCGTTTATTTTGTGTGGAGGTCTCTGCTCCATCAATGGCAGAGAGCTGGGTGGAATCACCACACGTAAGTCTTGGCTGTCCTGGCTCTCAGGGCTGTATCACATTTTTCTGGCACAATAATATGCATTATTTAGGATTTATAGTTTTTGAAGGGTTGCAATTAGCCTCCTAACGCTTCATAACGTGACCACAGTAATTGACACCAGTATTACTAGAGATAAACTACACAAACAAACTGGACTATTTCATGTCGTTTTTATTAACATGTTGCTGAAGAACGCTAACCTGACATGCCAGATGGATTGTTAGACACACGTCCACCTGGGGAGCAATCCATCTAAAATGAAAAGAGGGCACTTTAAAAAATGATTGGCTGTTGATTGGATGAACCATATGGGTGTCTGTTGTGCTCAAGTCACTTTGCTGTCTTCAGGCCTAAACCACGCCCATAGCCCTTTAGCTCTGACCACGCCCATAGCTCTCTAGCTCTGACCACGCCCATAGCTCTGTAGCTCTGACCACGACCATAGCTCGGACCATGCCCAAAACTCAGATCGTTGACACTGACACTGACACTGATTGTTTCAGATCAATTGCTGCTCGGATTCAGTTGCAAGACTTCATTCTCGGAATTAAATGAAGCTTGTGACTGCAGCCAAATGTTCTGCTGGAACAATGTTGTGTTGTGTTGTACAACAAGTGTTCTGGGAAACAAGGTTCTGTGGAACAATGTTCTGTGATAGTGTTCTGGAGAACAAGGTTCTGGGGTACAGTGTATATAGAATATAATAATACATTGTGTGAATATACAAAGAAAAACAACAAAATTGTCAATAAATTATTAAAACAAACAACAACATCAAAGTCTTCAAAAGGCTTTCCCAACTTTAATCTTTTCAGTTTCGCTCTTACAGTATACTTAGCTTCTACCCAATCCATGGCATTATAGACATACAAAGAAACACCAATTTGTCCCACTCAGCAGGCCAGATATGTGCCTTCATTTGTACAACAAACAGGGCTTCTAAAATTGCTTTCTTTCCCCAATGTGTTTTCTCTCTCTCTCTCTCTCTCTCTCTCTCTCTCTCTCTCTCTCTCACTAAGATAACCTACTTACTGACACATTCTTATGCATACACCATGTCACATCCCAGTCCTACCAATGGAGCCTTGACACAGGGCTGCCATGAGAGGTTCACACTCACCTGTATTCTCTGCAATCTTCTCAGTTTAAGCACAAGAAAAGAGGGAAGATCCTGTGGGCTTCATTTGTAAAACATTTGGATGGGAAACAATGGAATGGTAACCTTTCTGCAGCTCATAACATCAATGAAACAACCCTTTTACACCCTCATTGTGTTGTGAACAATGTATTTGCTGCTTCGCTAGTTTGTCCATACACTGTTGCACTGGCAGACCTTTAATTGACACTGTGAGCTGCACGTGTTTGACGATATCGCTGATCAATGGATCAACAATACGTCTTGTGTGTTTTCTGCATGTCCCTAAAGCCCTCAGGTTCAAAGCAGCACTTGATGACATGATAGCATTCATCACCATGTCACCCTTCTGAGGCAGTATGCGTGCGTGGGTGGGAAAAACGGAACTGAAATAGGCTTGGATTATTCCCGTGAGACTATGCCAAGTCAAATAGGACATTGTTACTGCTTTAATAAACGATCCTCTTTCTGAGGAAAATGGAATGTGAAGATGCCCTGGAGATATGCAATCTAATCTAACATGCAAAGTAATGAATGGGGCTGCAGCGGCCTATCCCTTTCCCATTTGATATCTTGCTTTTGCTGCACAAACAGTGCTTTGACGATGTAAAACAATGTGTTGTTTCTAAACTGAGGTGCTGTTCAGACATGCATGATGGGGTATTGTTTGTTGAGTGCTGACGAACGAGCAGCGTGTGCACCAGACCTGTAGCGCGCTTTAAGATTCACCGCCTGCGCTGACAGTGCTCAGCTCATCTCTGTCCACGTGTGGGGGGCGGGGGTTTCCCTGGCGGTGAGGCAGAGGACTTGACTGACATACCAGATATCTGTGTCTGACACATCCATCTGGGGAACCGTCCCTTTAAACAGTTCCAAGAGGGCAGGCGCTTAACAAAATCATTTGCATGTTATTAGACGAACCTGTGAACTAGCAGTCTGTAGTGTTGTTATCCACATATTTTCCATAGAGAAAAGCATAGCGAAAAGCTAGTACGTTTAAATTAAACTGATATATTGAATCATCTAGGAGTTTCCGACACATAAACCACACCGGTAAGAGTACATCTCCACACACACTGTAGTTTGATTTTTAGCTCTCTAGACTGATTGTCGCTGAAGTCAAACTGAAGCTGGCAAGACCAGGATGGTCTCATGAGGCTAAGGCAGAGCTCTGGATGGTCTCATGAGGCTAAGGCAGAGCTCTGGGGAGACAAGTCAACTGACATGGTGGATCCCTCAGTGTGTGTCTCCCTAAACAATCCCTCCTGGACATCGTGCAGCAGTGGCATTATTATATGTGCTTCAAGTCACGAGGTAGGATGAAACAACTAGAGGGAACGTTCAAAGGGATGAACTAACAGCGCCATTAAACACATCCCACATCCCTGTTTGACCTCCCTGATATATTAAAAAGTAGATACACTTTTTACACAGCCAGGGAGGATGAGCCAATGGATTATAATACACGCAACAAGTGGCCCAGTGGTGGAGCGAGGCGATAGGTGATCAAGAACTCGCTGGTTCAAACCCTGCTGTCTCCTCGCCGTTGAGGTGTCCTTGAGCAAGACACCTAACCCTATACTGCCCCCGCTGGTCAGGTGTCTCCTTACCTGGCTGACATCACTGTGTGTGTGTGGGTGAATGTGAGGCAAATCAGCGCTATATAAATCCATTTTCCATACACTTGTCTGCAGCTACATCACTGTCCTCTACAAACGTGCTGCTTCATCCACTCAGATGGTTACTTTAGGAAAAGCATAAAGTACACTGTGTGCTCTTTGCTCCATTAATGTTTGTATTCGTAGCAGTGGACAGCCTCTGCCACGCTGTGTGTGTGTGTGTGTGTGTGTGTGTGTGTTGTAACGGGCACACGTGAGTCAGCTTGTTTCTGTACCAAAACGTGTGGGTGTACATATGTTGCGTGCGTGTGTGTGAGCGTGCGCGTGAGCGTGTGTGTTGTTTGTTGCCTGTTGATGCGGCCCAATTAGTTATCTAATTAACGAGAAGCTGTTATCATCTTCCTCCATGAAGGAAGACAAACACAGATAGGAAACAGATACAAAAGATGAAAGAACAGCAGATGAATAAAGGAGAGCTCCGAGGCAACATTTCTGGTCAATTGATTCAATATTATTTTTATTTATTTAACAATATTTAATAAATACTATTTCAAAATGTTGTTTTAAATATTGTCTACAAATTATAGCCTACAGATGAGTTTCCACTATTAATCTATTTTTGTTTTTGTGTGTTTTTGTGATGAACTTTCCCAACATAAGAAAACCTTACTGCTGAAACTTTAGACTAAAATGTTGTGCATCGTTTAAACTTCCAGGAATCTTTAGCAAGAAAAGTGAGGTAATACCCATTGGGAAAAATCCCATAGCCATTACGTGAGTATGAAAATATCGATACAACCAATAACAAACATGGGTTAGGAAAAGTCTTAATGAAAGAGATGTTTGTTGATAAATATGAGATTATGGCAGATACACTAATACGGACAAAATAACCTCCCTTCAGTAAGGCAAATGGTCATGTGTTACAGCAAACCGTTTCCTACAAAGATCTCTGGGGGCAAGGGACTTAAGATCGGGCCCCTCTGCTAAAGAAGCCAGCATTTCTGGTCACCAGCATAAGGTATGTTTTGCATTTCTGGTCACCAGCATAAGGTATGTTTTGCATTTCTGGTCACCAGCATAAGGTATGTTTTGCATGCATATTTTGCTGGTGCGTTAATGTGTTAATCCTAATGTGTTAAATGCAGACATACACAAGTACAAATTATGCTTGTCCCTACAAAGCTGCTTGCCTTCTCACACTTAAGCCAGCAAGATCATACTGGTGGACCACCAGCTACCCCAGCACTGCCCCAGCACTATTAGTATTAACCAGCCTGGACCAGCATGGAAGTCATGCTGGTTTATGCTGGATTTTTAGCAGGGCTTGACATATTCAAACTGTCAATGCTTTTGCTTCCATGTTAGTGGACGATGGATGGACATGAGGGCTGGATGTATTTAAGTAGCCTAGAGTCTTCTGGGCCTGTCAATTATGTCTCCAAATCACATCCACATTAGTATAAAGGATGTGATTTGAAAGGCTTCAGTGCTACAACAGTACACAGTAATATAAACTAATTGTACCTTTGATGGCTATTGGAAAATAGATAGAAAGTTCACCTGCACATGGATAGTTTACTGTGAGAAACTCAGAGAACTGGTCGTTATTATTCAGATGAAATTGCCTAATATCCCCATCTAGAACCTCATAGACTCACTAGGTTAGTGAATGCGTAGTGGATTGTGGCTCCCCTATAGGTGATGCTAGGGCATGGATAATGGAGCAAAGCTCCTTTCGGGTCGGCCTTGATCTAGTCTCAACCTCTTCATCAGCACTACGTCACATGAGAGACAGTCTCTAGTCTCAACCTCTTCATCAGCACTACGTCACATAAGAGACCGTCTCTATTCTCAGCCTCTTCATCAGCACTACGTCACATAAGAGACCGTCTCTAGTCTCAGCCTCTTCATC
>JAODTR010072191.1:0-15638 GCA_025399935.1 Amblyopsis rosae | reverse complement strand
TACCAATAAAATAAATTACACCAATTTAACCGCCGCACTATTTCGCATAAAATGATATGCGACTCGAACATATTAAAACGAAAGAAAAAATTGTTTTTAGCTGACATTGTTTAATTCACATTTATATAGATATCTTTTTATCTTTTACAATACCACTAAAATAAATCACTCAATTTGAACCTACGCATTATTACGCATAAAATGATATGTGAGTCGGACTTATTAAAGCGAAATTTTTTTAAAAATATTTTTAAAAAATATAAAATTTTATATCAAATTATAGTAATTAATATCTTTTTTGATACTAATTAATTGCTGTCAGATTAGTTAGATGAAGAAAACCGCAGTGTTATACTCTCTTAAACCACGCGTTTCGTTTTTTAATAACCGTTGAAAAAACAATGAATCGTGCTATATTGTTGTTAGTTTTGTTGTGCAACATATTTAAATCTCTCCTCTTCTGACATTCGCACAGGATTGTGGGTATTTTTAGAACGTGAAGGATGCACACATGCATCCTTCAAAATCCTCTGATCGAAGGACTGAGTCCTTGGTAGAATTCTAAAGCATCCTAGACATTGGAACGGTACTTTGTCGAGATTTGATGACATAGCATCCTTGAAATCCAGCCGCTAAGGATCCGTCCTTGACATTGAGAAACACTCGTTGACTTGAAAGCTGAAAGGTTAAATTTGTAGCCTACAGTAGTTGGTTTAGACATCATGGTTTTATTTTATGGGTACACGTACTGTACCGATCAGTGGAAATATAACTGGTTGTGCTGATACAGAAACGGGAACCATAACTATCATGCAACAGAAGAAAGATTGTTTTCTGAACTCATTTGAAAAATTGGATATTCGAGAAACACACAATCAAGGGGTCTACTACTAACGTAGGGAATATAATCTAACATAAGGTTCATTGAAAAATGCAAAGCCCGGTCGAGGCATCTTCCTAAAACGTCCTGTTTTCCATGCGTTTTGTTAGCTAGCGTGTTCGTGCATCCTACACACATTTGGTTAAAATCTACATCAGACTACGTATCTGCCCTACAAACCTTATGATCACTAGTGTGTTTTTTACATCATGAGTCGCCAGCAAAACAAGTCATCAAAACCAAGACAACAACATGACAACTGTCGCGGTAAAGGCTGGCTGATATGCCCTACTGCCCCGATAATATCACTGAAAAGACCAAGCTACAAATGGGTTCATTTTAAATCAATCTGACTCTGTACTGCTAAACCAACACTATCTTGTTAAAGTGTAAAATGCAGACGAACAAGAAACTAAGAGACAGTTAATAACTAGGCCTAGTTCATATTAAAATTAAAATAAAAAAATGTATGACTGTTAGATTAATGCTAATAGATTATGGAATATTTACAACCCTGTCTGTCAAAATTAAGGAAAACGATAGTCTACTGCAACCACTGATTGCATTCCCATTGTCTTTTCAAACTAAACTGAAATAACATCAAACCAACATAGCGAGGTATAGGCTAACATGCAATGTTGCTGAGAAATGACCTGAGCACGCTGCTATTACGCACACACGTCCACACACTTCAAAGCTTTGACACGCTCTGGAGGTGAAATGTCAACAGTTACCCTGGCCTTCATGTGGTTCTCAGGAACAGTATAGTCTGAGGTGTGGCAGCATTTCCACTATACATTTGCATGCACGCATTCTCCAGAAAGGTTGCAAAAGTAATTGCATCCTGGCATTGAAAACAGCTCTCAAAATGGGCACAAAGCCAGGATCAATGTTAGCCCCCCTCCTCAATTTTAATCGGCTGAAAAGTGACTAGTGTCTATCATAAAAAAAGCACACAGAGCGTTTCTGCAGAGGATGTTGAGCACTGTCAACAACAAACTTCATAGGAATTTTATAGAAAACAGATGCTGCCAGCGCAAGAAAATGTATTTGATGTGCCCTTATTAGCAAGTTAGCATCTAATGCATACAGTGGTCTGTGGCAAATGCCAGTGCTATTCTATCGAATGTAGGTACTGTAAATGCTGACAGAGCAAGTAAGAATTCCAGTGAGTTGGCTTTGAACCCAGTAGTGCCAAGATAACGGGCACACTATAAAACGCTCCAGACACCACGCTCTACTGGTTAGCAAGAGGACTGCATTTATCAGAACAGGAACAGCCCCCTAGCAACTACTGTATCAGCTGCAATGCAGAGGAAGGTACAGCACACCATAGATTTGCCTGGGTCTGCATTTGTTACAGTTGTGCCACTTTAGCACAGGAATAAAATGTGATGAACACCATTGTAAGGAGAATTCCTAGCTCTAAAGTGTGTGGTCTGCATTTACAAGCACAGTCTGCACTTAAAATATGTAATGTCTTCTCAAACTTGTAAAGAAATGTCTTGCTTTGAGTGTGTGCGTGTGTCATCTTACAGATGACGAATGTGTTAATTGTGACCTGATTCATCATCACAGGCATGAGACATTGTGTTAATGTTGCCTGATGTCTTATGGGATTACATATTACATAATCACATGAATACCAGTCCTGTAAAGCAGTGGATCTCAACAAAGGGGGTTATAACCCCTTGAGGGGCATTTAAGAGGGCCACGGAATAATGTGAAGCTCACGTTGTAAATGTTTTTCAGAAAATCAGCATGCGTACAAATTCACACATTAAGTGTACAGCTTCTAATAGTTTCATTGCAGAGTCAAGTAAGCTTAAGTACTCGTGGCAAATGTTTGTGATTAGTTCGTGCCAAAATTGTCGAAATAATAGCGTTTGTGCCGCAGCAACTAATTGAGCGGCAACAATTCAGCATCTCATCCTGTCCCGTGTTAACCAGTCTAGCTAGCATAATGGAAGGAACAGCAAAACAATGACATGGTCACTCACTTCATCTGCTTCACAATGGTGCTTTTCCCAGACTCCCCTGCACCTGTAAGGAGAACAAACACAGGCAGAGGTTAAATATACACTTCCATTAGTTGAGACTTGTAAAACAGGCACCCAGAGAGGCCACCTCACATCTGGACCCACTGGAAGGAGCAATCCTCCTTCATACACCCCAGGCTCCCACATATATCTCTATCACCATCTCTCTCTCTCTTTCTCTCGTTCGTACATTTGGCCTGTTTCAATAGGTGGCACCACGATGTCTTTGATGTCTGCTGTGATACAGTACGTCATCCTCCAATACATGATTCACGACTTCCTTTACCCAGAATCCTTCAGGCCAGGCCAAGTCTGGCCAGGCCAAGTCTGTTATATCATCCATACTGCTTTAATGGAACGTCTAAGTGCTTGCACCAACAGGATGGGGTTCTCTTATCCACCAATGGGTTTATTCCAACAGCAGCAGGGATCTGGGAGAGCTCATCTGCCACAAGGAATCTCAGTAAGCACATGCGCGCACACACACGCACACACACACAAGAAAAGGTCTTTGAGGGATGACCCACTCATCACTAGCATGGTGCCACGTGCACACACACACACAACAGAGAAAGGCCAACATATGAGTAGTCAACCCATGCTCCTCCATAGAATGAACTGGCTTTTTCAGACATTAAATAACTGTTTGCCAATGAGTTAAACCAAATTGATTTTCCAACCGTAGTATTCGATAAACCTTCTAGTGACACACAGTAGAAGAGGAAGTCAGAATGTTTACTAAGAAAAAACCTTCTTACTGACACTGATTGACTTCCTCCATTAATGCTTTAGTGTTCCATAAACAGACAGACAAACAAACCTTGTGAAAATATAACAAGAATTTTACATATTTCAAAAGAACCTTAATCCCCTCACAGCAGATGACAAATGGTACGGCAACAAATCACTCGTCTGCCGCCTACTACCGTATTGCATGTGGGCCCAATTGATACGCAGAGAAATGAAAGAACACAGCATCTCTGGCTGCAAGCCTTAATTAACACTGTAAATAGATTCCCTGCTCAACAGAGTGGAAAGGAGCGCAAATGCAGCTCTGACACAACGGGAAGGGCTTTTGTGTTCATGTAATATGGAGAATGTGAAATGTGTAATTGTTGTATTGTTTAATGCTGCAGGTTAGCCCTACAAACACAGCTAAAAGCTACAGCAAGCAGACATATGCTGTGCAGCGGCATAAAGATACAGTAATTAAGCTCTTTTCAGGTCACAATGGACCAGGATTCAACACAGCTACTAGCATTAGAGGCTTCTCTTCATACAACTGAATGTAGCCTAATGGGTAAATAGACAAAAAGAGAATATGCTGAGCCCCAATAGACCAGGCCATGTGTCGAAGCCTCCCAGAAAAACCTTAAGCTAGTTATAATGATAATTTGACCAACCAGTGCATAAAACAGATGCTCCTATGTGGATGGGAGGAAACATGCCCTTTGGAATTTGTCCACTTGTTCCAGACACGACTTCTTTTCACGTTCTTTAGTTGTATTGTATGGATAAAGAACAGTAATGTCTCACAAGTACCAAGGGAATGCTATATAATCACCCACCAAGATTTTAAACCATTCAACTCAAACAATATTAGGCCTAACTGCTGCAATCTTCCCTAGGACTAGGTTATCCATGATAATCAGCGTGCAAACATTCACACACACTTCCCACACAAAAACAATTATTAAAAAGCTTTGTTGTTTTAACACGTCTACAGTAGTCATTTGCTACCAATGGGCCAAATACACATGCACATTCAACAGGCATGGCCGCAGAGTGGTTTTACTGATTTGCACGCACGCATGCACGCACACACACACACGCACGCACGCACACACAATATGAACCGCACAAAGCTGGAAGCAGAAACTGTCAGCCATATCCAATTCTACAAGGGGAGAAGGAGTAAATCTCTCCTTTAACATACCAGTGACATCATCTAACAATAACCACGGTAACACAATGGCTAGCGTGGACTGGCGACTGGGGGAAATGGTGACAGCATGACTCACATGTGATGAGAGTGACTGCTATGGTCCTCCATTTCATGGTAATTGGAGGAGGGTGTGCACACCAGCAGGCTCAGGCCTGTTGAGAGCTACACTGGTGGTAACACTGACCATGTGAGCTAGCGGCTGTGTCAGTAATACTACATCACCACCACGTTTTCCCTGGGAACACAGCGGGAGGCTATAATGCGGTGTAGCCTCTGATGCACGCATGCACGCACACACCATCGATACTGGTCTGGTACAATTCCCTGATACGGTACAGTTTCTGTAGGGTTTATGGATAAAAGCTAAATATGTCCGTCTTTTATGGAGGGGCTGCCTGGCTCGGCTTAGCTGCACACTGGGAAGAGCTGAGCGTAAACAACACTGTGGCTCAGGGTGCTTCAGTGGGCCTCGATGTCACACTGGGCAAGTAGGACAACTATGCTGTCTAGGGGGTCCTTGTAGTGCTTGCCTGTCTGTGTGTGTAGAGATATAGAGGCAGAGAGACAACTGAAATTGAATTGAGAGAGACAGACAGGCCAAGATGCCTGGCTGGAAGTGGTACTGGAAGAAGGTTGCTAGCATCCTGTCTGTAATCTTGTTATAAAGTTCCATGTTAGCATACATCCCCCATCTGCACTAGAGTTAAAGGCATGGTCAGGCATTCTGCAGGTCACTTGCTAACTTGCTATGCTTACTAACTCAAATCAAAACAATATCCTTCCACACATAAAAACGCATTGTTAGGAAAAGCATCTTTGTTGTGGTGAGCAATATTCACCACTTTGTTTGTGTTCATATTTACAGAGCCAAGGCTGTGTAGAAGTATTTAATTATTTTGTCAGCACACACAGAACAGTACGCTAACAAAATGCATAGAGATATTTTGTGAATTTGACAAAAAGTGTATTAGCTAATTATCTTGAAATAAGATACCTATAGGCAGATTAGTCTGGCTTTGTACTACACCGCTTCATTAGTCTCTCATATGGCAGTGTTGATGCACCTGCTAGGGCGTCAAATAGGCCTTCTTTTTCAACCTTCCTTTCAAGCCGTTCACTGTTTAATTAGCCAATGCAAAACACATTTATGTGCTTTAAAAAATATGGGAATTATTGACAGGCAACAGGACCCAGGTTTGTAGTACCACTGTGAACACAGTTTCATGTTTCACAGAGTGTGCCGGTGCCCATGTGCAGACAAAGTTAGATGCACATGCGTGGCAAAACAAAAGTCCCACATAATAATAGCAATCTAAATAAAGAACACCTTAAAAGACAAAAGTAAAAATAAAAGTGAGAGAGTCTACATGCTGTAGAAAAACAATTTCCAGAATATGCAGGACAAATAAAAACTACCCACTGCCTAGTAACTGGCCAATGTGTAAGAAAGTTGCGGTCGCATTTGACTCATGGTGGAAGCTGGGCTTCTCTGAAACCCAAAGAAAATAAGAGGAAAAAAAAAAAGTGGGGGTGGGGATGCTAGCTCAGCTCCACAAGACCAGTGCAAAGACATTAGCCAGCATCTGTATGTCTGTCACGATTGCCTCACCTCTCCCTGGCTGAATAAATACAAAAGGATAGAAAAAGCAGCAGAGAAGCGAGCCATTTCTTCTAGTTGTGTGCTGTGGTATCCATGCAGGCAAGGCAGCATGTATCCGTGTAACACTTTAGCTAAGCACTAGAGGTGCTCGTATACCTCTCAACAGAACACAGGAAATTGCCTTATTATCAGTGGGAGTGGCAGAAGGCAGAAGCAACATGGCGATTAGTGCCATTGAGGAAGTCAGTGCCAGCAGGCCCACTGAGCTAATGGGCTGCAGCTGGGCCTGGAGGCTCTGGCCTTATGGGCGACCACCTATATTCACTAGCAGCGGTGAGTGCCATTAACAGCCTGACCATCATATCAGCTGACAGCCAAGCCGATTGTATGCCTCGCTGAACCAGATCCCCAATGACATTACACTCCTGTGTGCCTGCATTCGTTGCAAACAAGAAGCGGATGTGTCGACTCCTTTGGGCCAAGTGACATATCAAAAACAATGCGTGCTGTTGGCTCAGTGCACTGGTGGCTTTATTAAATTAAGTGTTCGAGGGGTGCTGCTAGGAGAATGCCTTCTGCTTCTATTTGTGGTCAACACGGGAACCATCGATTTTATGTTCTTTATTGGGACTCAAAGGGTTTTCCTATAATTGAGTGTGAAGCTTTAGTTTTCCAGAGACGAGCAGGTAGGTAATTAAGGACACGGCGAGTCGGGACGGAGTAAATACAATTATTATCACGCCCGGGGAAGAATCCAACTGCTTGAATTGCTCTGACAACAGGTGCTGATAGGATTGTATCGCAATAAAACAGGGTTTCCCGCCAACAGAAGCTCAAAGGCAGAGGAACATTTATAGTCTAAACAAGGATGACGCAGAATTCATCAGTCAGCATACACAGTCATGTTGCAGGACAGGGGAAAAAATAGCAGCAAAGCAATTGTTTTAATGTCATATGAGGACACACTATCCTGCTTGCCCACACAGGCAAATTACATTATTCAGTTTCTACTGTAGGAGTACTGGAACAGTTCATTGAACAGTAATTGTGACTTGCTTACAATCATAAAGGTCACTTTTTGTTTCGTATACAGTAATGCTTTACCATGTGCATGAACTGAGAAATGGCCTGTTCTGGGGTCAGCTGTCCTCAATATGCCTATCCCCAGGGGATGGAGTTGATGGATTTATCAGCATTCATTAGCTCCACAGTAAGATTAGAGAGAAAGAGAGCCAAACCGCTCAATGCCCGTCTGATGGATTGGTTACACAAACTATGTCATTTAATGTATGGACTTCAAGACCAAACATTAAGATGTTTCTTTCTTCAATTGGGCTGTTTTGATCTCACTCACACACACACACACACACACACAGCCTGAAGCTCTGAGGTTGAGCTCTGAACAGAACAAACTGGTTGGTTTTATTATACCAGTCCGCCAGAAGTTATGACACGAAATATATAGTACAATTTCACTTCTGTGGTTGTTTTTAATTATATTGGCAAAAGGCACAAGGAAAGCATTAACACCTCACCGGGAAGTCGATGATATTGGAAGAATGTCTATGAAAGTTTAATAGTTTCCCGGAGAATAAATCATTTACTGACATATTCGACACCAGCACACTGGACATTAAAATGCAAAATTGCATGGCAATTAGGTAGTAGGTACAGTTCGCACACATTTGAAAACATACCTAAAATACTACAAATAGTTTGGTACAGGTACCCAATGGTAATGTGACCAAGTTTCAGGGGTGTTGTGATCTTGTAGTAGCTTCTCACACATATGTTCTCTCAGGTACCAACATTTGTACTGAGTACTAGTACCAACAACACTTCACTTATTTCCCTTAAGAGTGCAGACCAATACCTATGTGTATTTGAGCCTTGCAGATCACACACCTATCTACAAGTGCTTGGCTATTTGTGGTGTGGTAATAATAGATGATGTGCCAGCCAATACCTTCTGGCATGCTCCTGTTAATAATTACAAGGCCAAACTATTCATTTTGGACAGACTTTTCTCCATTTGAGATGCGCATTCCACTTCACTAAATCAAACCTAAATCCAAACTAAAGCTGCCGTTGGTAGCATTTGGTACTTGACCAGAGCTAGTTAAGGAAAGAGAGCAAGAATGTGTGATTCAACAACCCAAAAACCCACCCCAACCCCCTCCTCTGCTCCTTCCATCTAGCCTGTTGTTCTGCCATTGCAAAGCCCATTGACACTTTTGTTTTGTGTGTGTGTGCGCGTGCGTGCGTGTGCGCGTGTGCGTGCGTGCACACACATTCATTAGATTGTCAGGCAAGGTAGATTTGCTGGACCAACAAGGCCGTGATTGGTCAGAACCATATAGAGGTGGGGGCTGTCAACCTGAGCAGATATTCTCATGGAGCATTTCACTCATTGATAGCAGATGGGTGAATATGACATTTATATTGACAAATTACATTCATAAATTTGCAACCATGTTGCAATGCCAATTAACGGCATCAGCATTGTGTAGCCAGTCATGACATTTTAAAAGACATTTGTGTTCCTAAGATTCACTTCCAATGGTGTGCAGATCTCCTTGACTGTGTGTGTGTGTGAATAAACGTGTTTCGAGTGTGTTCCTGGTGGGCTTTAGAGATTGAGACACAAAGGTAGCAGTGTGGGGAAAAGCTAGCACAACACAGGGTTGTTTCTGTTTACCCTTGTTGATGCCTGGATGCTTCTAACCAAACGCCACAATATCGGACAACAAGAAAGCCCATTACTTCAGCAACTGTTAATCACCTAAAACAATAACAAAGAAATGTGCTGACTCATCCCCACAGGTATTGTGCACAAAGATTACTAGAAAAACTAGCAATAAATGTTCCCCTTGATTTTAATATGTTTACTGTAGTGTGCCACAGCCACTTCTTCATATTAAGAATAATTATCCTTTACGTTAATTTAAATATGTGTTTCCATGAATAAAGAATTCTGGTCAAATGCCAGATTTTAACAACATGCAAAGTTATTTTCCATAAATGATTAAGCAACAGAAACACACACACACACACTGGGTCATGAAATGTACACAAGGAAAGCACTCATAACACGAGTAATGATATTAACATTTAGCTTATGGGAATTCAAAGTAAACAATGCGGTGGATAAAAATGCTGGCACTATAACTGTAAATTAACAGGTCAACTGATGATTATTGCATCTATCAGCCTTGAATTATTGCTCTTATTGAATGATACAGTATCTTATGCTAGCCTAGTCTACAATGCCATTATCTCATGCATACATGAAGTAAATCCACCATGTCCAAATTTCTGCTCTTTCCCTAGAGTTGATACACTGCAATGATTTTCCATCACCTAGGAAAAGCATTCTAAATGCCTAATCAATCCCAGCTACTTTTTTATGCAAGTTTGAGCCATTTAATTTGAGGAAAGCATGCCTGTTGTCTTTGTCTAAATGAAAATAGTGTTGGATTTCACAACATTATTTTCTTTTACAAGCTAGCCTACTCAAAGTACCCAAATGAAAAATGCTGTTGCAATTAGTGAGGCTCAGCTGGTGTTGACCAGTTGCAGCCTTGAGGCATTGCACTGAATAATTAAAAATGAGTAAAACAAAATAAAAAAAGAACACGGTTCTGCAGCCAGAAACTGGCTGTAGTAGTTCTCACTTGTAGTAGTTGACAATGAATATCCCGACATGCCAGATGAACTGTCACAACTCCATCTGGGGAGCCGTACATTGAAACTGTTTGTAATGGGCAGGTACTTAAAATACATGGCAGTTGATTGGATGAACCATCTGGTCGTTTTCGCTGTCGGCACACCTAATCCACGCCCGTATAGCTATAAACATGACGCTGATTGTAAAGTTAAATTGCTACTCAGACACATTCAAAACAGGGCTGGGGAATAAAACAATAAATATTGCGATATAATTTTCTTCGATAAAAATTAACAAATGTTCGATAAATGTTAGTTTTATTGCAATTCATTATTCTGTAAAAAAATTATATTGACCATGCAGACAAGCGTGAGGCTAGCTGAGATACTATTATTACTGTCACGGAGAATGCTATACAGAGACAGTAGACAGCTCTTAATTAAATTCACAATGGATGGTTAAGCAATCAGGAAAACAGGCAGGCTGAAAATGTAATAGACTGAACTAGAATAGCCCATTCATATGGTAAAAGTATGGCAAAGCCGTCTTGGTTTAACTGTAATCCATCAGTCGTCTCATTTCTAACTCTAATTCAAAAAGTTCAGCACAGTCTATCACCGGAGGACCAGGATATGCACCTGTCTACTTCACAATAAAAGCTCTGCAAATGTAAACACATCTATTGAATATAATGATTAGAATTACTATAATGACTATTCATTTAGATGACAGGAAGAACAAAATATATAACTTAAAGTATATAAAAATATTTAACTTAAATAACTTTAAATTAGGGCCTAAACAGGGATTCAATTGGGCCGTAGCCAGGCCGGTACATAGGAGCTGAGCTCCAACACTGTCAGTAGCCTACTCGTTAAATATTATGAATTGACATTTAACATTATTTTCTCAGACGTATCGTTAATATACATTTATTTCGGGCGAGTAGGCCTATGTCTAAAATCTCTGGATACAGACTCAGTTGTTGCAGTGGTTGAAGTATCATGCGCGCATAAGCGCCATGGGGTGATTACAAGGCTTGATTCAATTGGTTCAAATTTTTACAGTTCCCTCCAAACGTACAGTTGTGCACTGAACACCAGGCTACAGAACACGTACAAAACAGGGAAGAGAACTAACATATTAACAAAGCGATCATTTTGGCTTTGCTGCTGTAGTAACTAGATATCTATACATGACTATAGCCCACATCATCTGTGGGTACGTAATGGCCGTACCCTCGTCACCACGGTCGACCTGTCCTGCACAATATTTTTTCCAAGGTGTCTAAACAAATCAATGCCTTAAAATGTTACTTAAAACTACACTACTGCAAATATATCGTGTTTGGCGAAGTAACCGACTTCCTCGTTTGGCCACTGCATAAGCTCTGAGCCTGCTAGCAAAAATTATAGGTCATTTTCAACAAACAGCAGCTGAATCTGCCCATGTGTGGAGTTCTACAGTTTTCACATAGCGAACTGTTCATTCATCCCCAGATATTATCATCTCATCTCAGGAATATAGCTCCTGTGTGTGGTTGCGCAATTTACGATACTTTAACCCATTCAGTGCCTGCGTCCATTGGAAGGGGTTATGGACATTAGGCTACATGTTTTAGTATCAGACAATAATTTAATATTTGAATATTGCTTAATCACTGACTGGAAATTGGCTATAAAATCAGGTTCACATTTCTAGGCCTAACTTGGTAGGAGATAAAGTTAGCAATCTCACAAGACAGCTATGGCAGACAGAAGCAATTCCAAATAGCCTTATGAATTGGTGTATTATTTGCATAATAAATAACATAATAAAATGAATTTTGAAGTCTTTGAAGTTTCTTCAAAGACAGATTATTAATACCTTAGTGTAGCCTAATACAAAAATAAATAGGCCTACATCCTAGTAGTCTGCGATGCCCAATTCATGAAAAATAGGGCTCCCCCTCATAGAAAATCCCAATTTAAACACTGGGCCTAACTATCATTTAAATATAACTAAAGGTTATTTACAACAGAAAGAGGGAGACATTATTTGTATTCATCCTGTGGTAAATTGTATAGACAGATAATAACTAAATTAAATCTTTGACCCCAGATGAGCTACCTGGCCATAAATATGTTCACCAAGGAGCATAATTCAGCCTTTAGACTTAAAAGAAATTTGATTGACATTTATCGTGATAATTATCGATAGACTTATGACATTTTTTATTGTGATAACATTTTTTACCATATCGCCCAGCCCTAATTTAAAATGATTCCTAGGCTTTCCAGACTTAATCTCAGTGAAATTAAACTGCCCTTTATTTAGATCCTCACTGATCTTTTAACACAGATTGTATGCACTGCTCATTTATGGCTTGTGCCTTCTCCAAAGTAAACTCATTCAAGCTAACTCTCAGCTAAACGTTAACTCCAGCTAGCTCTCTAAATGTATATCATAGCACACTATCCATGCACACAGGATAGGATGTTTTGTAAGAGCCCATTCAAATGTCTGAAATGAGGAAGAACTGAATAAGGAATTGAGGATTATTTTGGGGGGGTGGGGAGTAAATGTGCTGAGTCGCCGACTAGGACAGGCAGCAACTTAAATCAACTTCACAATCTGTCTGACGAACACGCGCACACTACATACACACAGTTTTTAAACTATAGCACTGTAGTTTCACTTCTCCAACTCCCCAGGGTTCCGCTCTCTTCATTCTGTCATCTAAATGATGGCACTTCAATCGTTCCTACAACTCGCACCCACGCTTTCTGCCACCTACACAGCACACTGCCATCTGCACTCGGGCACAGACGTGCCAATCAGACTCTAGAGGCCACAGTGCCTCCTGAGGCAAACATGCCACTTCCTGTTTTGAGAACTACACCAAGATGCTGCTGGTCGTAAGCATGAATGCACACAAATCACATACACTACTGATTCTACGATTCCTGGTTACTACGTGCAAGAGGTGTTAAGCCTATACACGTTTCACTATTCAACATTCATGTACATTTTTGAAGTCACAATTAAATGATTCTTTAATATGTACAACAATTATTTTCACACACAATATAACTACACACAATGCCTCCGATTCCACTCTGCCCATTTGTTTGGTATACAACTCAACTCACTGATTGGTACACCTGTGTTCAACTGTGCACCTGACTTAGAAAGGCCATTACTGAGTATGTTTGTGAGAGTACGTCAAAGTCATAGCAGAGAAAGAACCAAAACATTTTTACCATCACATCTTACATTATTTACCATGAGGCCATTAGGTTCATTGTAAACTGTGACTCACTGTAAATGATTATTGACTTCATTTAATACATTAGAGCATACACGGGTCAGTTTAAACACAATAAAGCCACTACTTTAAAATGCATCAAAAAAGTTACTGTTTTGACCTCCTCTGTAGTCCTTATATTAAAGCCTGAAAATTTGTCCTATAAGCCTGATCCTTGGAAAACTTGGAAAGACTGAGGTTCTTCTAGGTCTGCACACTGGCTCGAATGAAGGCAGTTCAAAGAAATCTGTGACAGAGCTTGAGGCCAGGCCTACAATTAGCCTACTTCTAAAGTGAACAAATATTCACTCAAGCGTTAACAGCCTAAACACAGAAACGCACACGCACAAAACATCTGCCTATTTGAAAGTCAAGGACATCCCTTTCATCAGATGCCTACCAGCCTAGGGGGAAAAAACGCAAGAAAGCACACAGACAATGCTGCCACGAGCAGGGAGAGATGGACTGGAAGGAGAGAAACCCCTAGCTAAAGTCCCACGAGAATCACAAAGAGTGAAGATGAGTCATTCGGCTGAACTGAGATTGGAGCAGACGTCCTTCCCTCGGGTAGCAAACCTTTTATATTCCTGGTCATAGATGAGACCCACAGTAAGGACACAATCATTAAAGCTAAAGGTGTCACATGAAAACAGGTTTGAAGAGCTGTGCTTTGTCAACTACCTCATCCAAATTTGGAATGGAGAAAGAGTGTGTGGATGACGATGGTCACTAAAAAAAAAAAACACACTGTAGGACAGAGCCCCATCTGAAGGGCCTTGAGATAATATGTACTGACAGGCTGTTGGGACCTCAGGCACAAAACGTCTCTCGCTCTCTCCCCAACCCTCCCTGGTAGAGGCGTCTGGGGAACGGTACATCCAGAAGGAAGCAGCTGTCTGGAAGACCTACCGACAGCCCACTGTTAGTAGCTCCCTTTTCCTGTGAGGTATGGCCTGCCTGCCACACACATCCAGGCCGTGACAGCTGATCAAACAACACAACAGAGGGTGCAAAACAGAACAACATTCCAGCTGCGGACGCATTTGGGGATCTCGGAGATGCTATAAATGCAATTGAGCAGTGTTTCTTCAATGGACCAGAGCTAAGGAAACAACACCGTTGCCAACTATTATCCTAAGCAATGGGTGTGCAGCAAAAACACCCAAAGTTCCTTTCGAGGGAGCTCTACGCTTCTCCCGGATACAACTTTGCAAAAGCATTCTTTCTCAACTCCCCTGGCAACGGTCTCTCCCTTAGAGTCTCTTTAAAGGCATGTACTGTAACACACACACACGCACGCACGCACGTACGCACGCACACTGGGTGCTTGTATAGTGGAGCCCTTAAACTAATTAGGAAACAATGTGTTGCTCTAATTAGAGAGAGAACAGGCTCTGCGGGGCCGGTAATGTCTTTAAGCCACCTGCCTCCTCTTGCCTTTGGGAAAGGGGAGCCAGGGCCTCTCTTGGGGGTGGGTGGGCTGAGCAACACAATCTGATGTGCCGCTATAACAATAATAAGGCGGGACAACAGGAGTGAGTGAAAACAATAAGAAGAAAAAACAGCATCCCATTAATCGTAGCAGACGAGAGGCAGGAAGGTGAGGAGGCTAGGGTGACGAGACGGAGACGGCCTTGACGCCGGACCCAGGGCGACGGCCGTGTGAAACCCTAGCTAGAGCGCTTCTGCTAAATTAAGTCCCCAGGCCACAGGTGGCTGATGGATGATCCCGGCCCTGTGAATATAACAAGACATCCTGCCGCCCCACACACACACAACGTTACGTATTCTACACGTACTCGGTCACCGTGGATGTCCCATTCAACCTACAGGCAGCTACACATTCATGCTTATGGCGGTCTACACACATACACACATATATATATATACACACACACACACATATACACACACGTGTATATATATATATATATACATACATACACACGTGTATATATATATACACACACACACATACATATACACATACATACACACACACACATACACATATATATACACACACACACATATACACACACACACATATACACACACACACACGCACATATATATACACACACACACACGCACATATATATACACACACACATATATATATATATATACACACACACACATATATACACACATATATATACACACACACACACACACACACATAAAAATATATATATACACACACACACATAGATACAAA
>JAODTR010072180.1:0-37871 GCA_025399935.1 Amblyopsis rosae | reverse complement strand
TAATTAATATCTTTTTTGATACTAATTAATAGCTGTCAGATTACTTTTGAGATGAAAACCGCAGTTATATACTCTCTGATGAGATCAGAGCTTCTTTACCCCATCTTTCTTTCTTTCTTTCTTTCTTTCTATATAATTTTCTATAATGTGTATTCTTCCGAACCATATTGGTGCAGAGATCGTCTATGTCTTGTTGAATTAAGTAGAATCCATAGGGCAACTGGACAGAGCATATATTCCTGCCAAACAATTCTTCCAGAGGTCTGGACCACCATAGAAATGCAATCATTAAATGTTTTATTCACTTGAAGGTACAGTATCTCCACAAGGAACTGACTCCAAGCAAAACATGACAATTACCACCACAACAACGCTAGAATTTGAGAGCAGAGCAAAGGTGATTCAAGGTAAATGTCAGTCACTTGCCTCTCTGCTAATGTAATTAAATAGTAAAGGCTATACAGTAGCTTTGCCTCATGTGATGCAATATGAAGAATAGCGTGACACTGATATGTGGCCTGACGGATGATGGACCTGCTGTTATTTGGAATTATTTCTCTCCCTCTCTACCTCTCCCTTTCTCTCCCTCTCTACCTCTCTCTCTCCCTCTCGATCAAAAAAATGCTTCGTTCACATTAATTTAATTAGTGCATTGTGTATGTAGCTAAAGCAACAGCAACTTAAACATGTATACAAGATACAGTACATGGAATTAATATACAGTTTTTAGCAATACTGACATGATCCTTTTAACGACGTGAAGACATGCAGAGTTATGCAGAGGACACGTCATTCACAGTCTCTCATTTTGAGAGACAGGCTGTCATGCAATGTGTTGCTATAGGCTACAGCATTGACCGACCTCTCCTAAGTATATACAGTATAGGGGCCTTGGTTGGAGCTTTCGAAATCTTTTGGGGCTTTTGAATGAGGTTTAAACCTATTGCATTGAGTGGTGGTATTTCGTAACCTGACACGCCAGATGGTTTGTTACACAGAGCCATCTGGGAAGCCGTCCATTGAAAGTTTGGAAAAGGGCATCCATAGTCAGGCACTATACTGGTATAAAATACTGGTGTTTTGATGAACCATCCATCATTTTCTATCACAGACTAACGTCACACCTAAACTAGGATTGGTACGATCCAAACTTTTCAGTCCCGATACCGATCGATACCTGCACTTTGGGTATCGGCTGATACGAGTACCGATTCGATACCAGTGTTAAACTAAGCTGTATTCCTCACTGTGACTGAGGAAGAGAATCTTGTTTTGTGTAAGGAACCATCAGGCTTGAACATTGCTTTACTAACTTTGTAAAACATAATGTATCATGGGCTATATGAATATAAGGACATTTTACAATGTTGCCATTGATGCATAGTTTGAGTGGTTACATTTAAGTTAGGTTAAAAAGTAAATGACAGCCAATCTCTATATTTTGGACTTTGGCATTTGGCATTTTATTAATCTGCTGCTGAAAGCGCAGACTGGGTAGGTATGTTAGACATTGCTGATGCTTGACACTGGCAGTAGACCTACACGTGTAAATTAATTTAACTGGATCAGCCCCATAGATCGGTTACAACTGTTCAATTGTCACCGATACCGATCCAGCAATTTAAGTCAGTATCGGACCAATTTAAAATCTCAGGATCGTATCGGTGACATCCCTAACCTAAACCATGCCTGTAGCTGCCAATACGATGCTTATTGACCCAAGCATATGGAAGCATATTGAAGCCTTTGCAGTTTGCATGATCCGGCTGCTTTCACGAGGCTAGGTATTTCGTGCGTAGGTGAAGAAGTGTATTTGGGTCTCGAGACGTTTCACAGTGACCACACAGCCTGTCTTCTGGTGGGAGCCATATTTGTCTGCGCCAGCCTTTTTTAACAACAACCAGGCTGTCGTCACAAAGTATGTACCTGGTCCCCCCCCCCCACTCCCCACCTCTCTCTCACTCTCTCTCTCTCTCTCACACATAGTAAAGTAATTTTGTCATTATTAAGTTATTACTTATTGGTCCCTTTAGGACATTTCTCTGGTGTGTGTGTTTGACCCATTCTAACTACTCAGCGGTGGATGACAGTGCCTTGGTGTTGGTAATGGGGTTTATTTCCTACTGTGAGAAATGGAGAGACACTGTAAACGCAGGGATAAGAATAAACACAGAGAAAGGTGAAAAGAGAAATAGAGATAGACGGAGACAGATGGCAAGAGAACAAGGGAGGAAGAGATACATTGATGTAATGCGCTGATTAAAAATGTTCTGCTCTGATACCTGCTCAGTAGAATGGATTACTTTGTCCCTGGAGGCTGAAAATCATTTATATCAGTTATTTTTTCCTCTGAAACATGATCACACAAACACACACATACACGCACATTTAAAGTAGCCTACACCTGTGTGCATGCACACACACACACACACAACTTGAATGACAATAGTGACAAAAAATAGCATTCTGAATAGGTTAATGTCAACAGAAATTTTTAGCACCACAAAAGAATAGAAATTATATCCCTGGAAATTCACCCGACAGAAGTGTCTGCTAAAGTTTAAGAAACAAAACGGTACCGATAACTTCTGGGTCACAAACATCACAGCAGAACAAAAATATGTTCTGTTGTACACACTGATCTTTACTAAATAAGGAGATATGAAGTAAAATAATCAATTATGATGATAATAATACCTGACGAATACAATTTAATGTACTGTATAAACACTAACAATTTAATGTGCACACCAAATGAAAGCCATAATGTACTTACAGTAGAGAAACGACACAAGAACTGTACATGTATATGAGAAACAAACCAAAACCAGTTTTAGGTTTATTTATTCATTATTCATTATAAGGGTCAAAGGTTTAAAAAAAGGGTCAAGTGTCAAGGGTTTAAAAAAAAACATACTGTATTGCCTATATTGTATACAGTATGCAGTATCTCCTGTAACCACTATCTAATACATTTGAACTCTATTCACATAAATTATTATTATTATTACATTAAACATAGCTAATTGTTGTTTTTGAACATTGACCACTAGCTCCAGTGATTATGTTTTAGACCTCACCCCCTCCCATCTTAAAAATCTCTCTCGTGGCATTTTAGGATGCCTCCATGGGAGCATTGAAGTCTTGCAGTCTAATCTCCTAACCAACATAAACAGAATGCTTAGCTTTTCCCACTGTGCTTTTCACAGGCCAGACAAATCAAATTTGTGTTGCTGTGTTTTGCATGCATTTAAACTTATTAATGACAGCATGTCTGCTTTGCTTTGACTCTGTGGCGCGTGGGAGTTAGATGTGTATGCGCTTAACTACTTATGTTTCCCTTACTTCTCATCTAGGGTTGAAAATATGGATTTGCGTGTGTGTGCGTACTGTATATGTGTATGTGTGTGGGTCAGTGATGTCCCTGCAAACATTTGTTTAGTCACGTGCATGTTTGTTTGTACGTTGTATTTGTGCATTTGGCAGATTTTTAAGTGGTATTGTATAGCGCGTGTGTTTTCACAGCGTGACTGTGTATCACACTGGAGAGAGAAGAGATGGTAGGGTGGGATTAATGCATGCACACACATACTGTACACACGCATAGCTGAAACAGAAACCCAGGGAGAAATAATCCTTTTCTTTCTGCACTTATTTAAAAGATGCTCCATCTTGAAGGCTTACTATATTATCTCTAAACAACTCTCTCTCTCTCTAGTATATTTATATATTATACTATATACTATACTATATACATTTTTATTATATTATTATTTTGCCATATGCCTTATTAATAGCAACCCCTATACAGTATGTATACATTTGACAGATGCCACTCAATGACTGTGTTCAATTATTCTTTAACCGTTGCAAGCCCTAGAACTCCTTTTGCCCTGTTAATCAACGTCTGTCTGTCTAAGAGGGTAATGGTGGTGATGGGGTTGGCAGGTTATAAATATGATTTAATGAGTGTGTGACTGCTGGCCATGCCCTGGTGTCTCACTGGAATCCATTAGATGAACATTTAATCCTACTGACTGACTCATATATATACAATACCTGGCCCTACATACGTACACCACAGGGTTTGTACTAGCCGGTATATACCGGTATGCATAATAAATATGATTAAGAAAAATAAATGATCATTTGATAACGTGCCAATCATAATGTATCTCAATCCGTGTGTGCTCAATCATGTCTGTAACATTTACATGTATGAACATGGTTAGACAAACATGTAAATGTTTTCATAAACATTAGTGGTTGAAAAGTATAAGCATGCTCCTCCAACAGCTGGGCATCCGTTTCAACTCTGACTCTTATTTCACATGTATTTTTACATGTGACTTTTGCTACACTTCTGCCATGACAGAGGTCTGAAAATGCGTAGCAATTTGCAAATGCGTGCTGCAATTTAATTAATTACATGTAATTAAAAGTGTTAAAATGTTTCAATTCGAGCAAGTTTTGAGCAGTGAGTGCTGTCGTAAATTTGGCTTTTTAGATTTGTAATGAACCAGTTTCCTAATTATTTACATAAGTTTAGACCGACAAAGGTTTCTTGCAGGTGGAAACTGATGTTCATGTGTGTCACCATGCACATAGTCTCAGCCTCTTCCATTCATTAGCACTACATCACATAAGCAACTCTGTGCTGAACGTCTGATGCATGTACCATCGTAAGCTGGACGCTTTCTCTCTGACTTTCAGGAAGTAATACTGTCGATATCCATTGCTGTTTGCATTGTCACTCACAAGTATGTCTCTGTATACTTTTCCAGTGAAACGATAGCGCAGCACTGTGTCCCAGGCTTTACATATGTAAAGGCTGGCTCTGCAAGACTACCATGCACATATTTGCATATAGACCTCTAATAAACCACCAAGAGAAAGGATAGGCTAACATAAAAGAGGCGGGTGTGAAGTCTGTGCACATTTGCCTAAAGCGCTGCATCTGTGCTAACATGTGCTCTGGCTAGGCGGAGCCACTAGCCCATTATTTGGTTTAATTTGACACCAAACTAGCAGTATGCCACCTGATTTTGACTGACACCCTCTAATGCGCCCCCACGCCCATTTCGGTGCAAGAGATGTCATGGCGATGTGGGAAATTAGCGAACGCGCTCAGGCGTGACAAAAACCACCTCACGCCCAACAAAATTGTCACCACTAAATTGTAGCCTATGTGTTAGCGCTACCACCAGAAACTAGAGCCTTACAGTAATGGGGGAGGACAGTCTATGAATTTGAATGTGTTTTAGAGCACTGGTCTTTAAACTTCTACACTGCTCACGTGCACTTGTGCAAGATGCTTGAGGGCCACTGTTATGTAGCGCATGATGGGAAAAGATAATTGATTCCTTATGTGGGCATGAAGCCTGCCACGCAGAAGCCATCTCTTCAAGAAAAATAAATACATTTACATAATATTACAAGTTGTCTGAGAGCAAGGTGTCTGTATGCAGTACTGCAAGTGCATGTATAGCACAGTATATTATTTGGAGGGGTCTCAATGTGTAAAGTAATTCATTTGACACCTCAGACAAAGACTAGAAGGGAATTGGAAATGGAAGTGTGTGATTGAGATTGTGATATGCGATGTGAATGATTGTGTGTGTCTTTATTTATCCTTTTGGTGTGTGCAGTAAACTTGTGCACTTGTGTGCGTGTGTGTGTGTGTGTGTGTGTGTGCACATGTGTGAGAGATAGAGAGATCCTGTGTGCAGTCTCTGAACAAATCTGTTAAATTACTTACCTGTAGAGTTTGTTTTGCCTGTGTGTGTGTGTGTGTGTGTCTGTCTTTGCGAGATTATTATAATTACTGTCAGGCAGAAATACTTCATCAAACATTACAAATATGTTCTCTCTCTCTCTCTCTCACTCACACACACACACACACACACACACGCAGGCACTATTAATGTGTGTGTGTCCCTATTCACAAATCAGGGCAAGGTTAGCATACTTTCTGTGCAGTCCTCTTAAACAGCCATTTAGATGCAGTGTCAATTAACACAATGATTATTATAGACCCTTGCCGTTCTGCACCCACTCTTGCATGTATGTGGGCGCGTGTCCATCTGTCGGCCTAGTTTATCTGCCCTCACTGGCATGTGATAGTGTGTGTGTGTGTGTATATGACCAAATTAATAGTTGTCCGTCTGTGTGAACACGACTAATGATTGCTACAGCAAACACAGAAATAGCGTGTGTGAGTGGGGTCATGATTTGGCTGAGTGTGTATGCATTTAGAAATGAACCAGCTTGATGGAGAGAGAGAGAAGAATATATGTGTAATCAGGGCTTAATGGATGTTTGATAAAGCAAAGCTTTATCAGATCTCTCAGTGGATCATCAGTTTAGATCTTACAGTAATTCTATAGTACATGATTTAGTATAGCCACAGCACCCGTTAATACATGGGGTACATGATTGATAAATACCTAATTTCAAGATAAAAACCAAATGTGTTTACATTTCACTTGAGTTTTTAGCATTTGCGCATTCATGTGTGTGTGTGTGTGTGTGTGTGTGTTTATGTATGTACTGTATAGCTATAATAGTGTTTCAAAATGAAATGGGGGCCTTTAGAACCAACAATCTGTAGCCAATAAGGAGCCTCCATTTAGCTTCACTGAGGCAAGGTAGTGTAGTTTTGAAGGTCTTGGTATTGGATTATGTTGATTGAACCCTATCCGTCATGCCTCCACAAAGTATTTTCCTAGCAGGAATAAATAGGAAAAGCTAACAGACTGAATTAGCTTCTCTCTACAGGTGGGAGATGAGCATTCATATTCAGCAGAAAGCTGCACTAACACACTCTCTGAGCCTGTATGCATGTGTTGGGACTTTGCAACAATGCCATTCTATACAGACATTGTGGAAGAGAGAGCTGAAGGGAGATGTTGTGGTGCCTTTCATACATACGTGTGCAACTGCTCACTTTGTCCATTGGTCAGGCTGGCAAATGTCTTTGTAGCTTCCTAAAAAAAGGTCTACACACTGTAGACCTTTTTTTGTGTGTCAGCTGGTTTAAACTCTTCCCTCCCAGCATATGACATCCACTATTTGCATGGAGGTCGGTTGATGTAAAGCCGGAGTGCTTGGCTCACATCATCACTTAATTGGCATTTCCTCCTGGCAAGCCAATCAAAGGGACCGAGACCATGAATCATGCTCCTGTTTCCCCTGGTTACCGAATGAATTGGTTCCTGTGGAGACGGGACGCGTGTTCCCGCGGTGACTGTATGAGTTTTTGTTCCTGTGGCGATGTGAGTGTTATTCGGTGTCTTTGATTTCCCAACGGGATCTGAGGGAGGGGCAGAGTGAGTAACAAATGACTCTGAAGGGGGAGGGATTTTGGCCATGGATGGAGGCAAGACAGACTAACTTTTTGTGAGAGAAACAAGGCGGGCAGGGAGACTAACGGTGTAGAGAGAGAGAGAGAGAGAGAGCTAGAAAGGGAAAAAAGGAGAGGGGGCGTACCGGAAAACTAGAGGAAATTGGAAAGGGAGAATGTTGATGAAGGTAGAGAGGAAATGACAGAGAGAACACTGTTAGCGTGGCTGGAGAGTAAACAGTGAACAGAGTAAGTAACAGAAGCTCATTGAATAGATTGTTGTTTTTTTCTTGGAGTGTTTTCAAGCTCAGTGAATTGATCACCAGCCTGCTGCAATGTTATGCGTACACCTAGTTTTACTACTACTGGTTATGCATCCGTCTGTCCTGTCCATCCATCCGGGCATCAGTCCAGCAAGCCAAATTACTACAAATGAGAATTTAAATGCACAGCCAGCCACGGCTGAACTCAACCCATGGCACCCTCTGCTAATGCTCTCTGAGGATCTTGGCTAGCATGCTTATTGTTTATTTATATGAGCTAACAACTGTCTAGCAAATGTCCCTATGGAGCAGATAGTGGTACAGAGATGAGCCAGAGACTGTATACTTGAATAAATGATCGATATTGTGAATCGCACAGGATGTTACAGAAGTTGTATTCTCTCTTCACATGGCCTATTTACCTAATTGCAATGTTGTAATGAGGCTTAAAGAAAACCGTATCTGCCACAGGCATGCTCTCATAGCACAGTAAATCATTAGAGGTCACATATTAGTTTCATGGTTAGGAAAGTAATGAGGTAATTTTACTGCAGTTAATCTCAAAACAGTAGTGTTGCATGACATTGCTATGCGAAACCATTAATAAATCAGGGTGTGCAATATGATTAGCAGGTAAAAGTGCTTTGCATTGTGGGAGCTTGCGCGTGTGCGCATGTCTGTTGCGCAAATGTATATTCACACACTAATTATATCAAATACATGAAGTACAAACACACAAGCACACACACACGCACACACATACATCTAGGGGCTTATTGGAAACCTGCCTGGTATACACCCAGAAGCCCTTATCCTGCTCCTGATGACAAGACACACACTTGCACGCACACACACACACACACACACACACACACACGCACACACACACTGCAGATGATCTTGCGCTGCAATTTGTGGTTGTTTTGTTTACTCCAAGCCCCATTGAGCATCTGTAGTCTCTATGAAGTTATGGTTAAGAGCTATGGCTTGAGAAATATGCATGGAGCCTCAAATCCAATACACATTCACTATTAAATCTCTCTATCTATCTATCTATCTATCTATCTTTCTCTCTCTCTCTCTCTCTCTCATCAAACCCATAGCCCACGGATTATCTAATGGTACTGTATATTCAGTATAGTCAATATCAATACAGTATTCATTGTATGTATTTTACAAATATCATTTGGTTAATTAAGCTGTGAGTTTTGGATTTGCTGTTAATGCATGTATATAACATCGCTCTGCTCTCCTCTATTATAGAATGTAATGCATTCTTGATTGCGTTTACACCCGTGAGATTAAAATATGAGACCGTCTACCTCCAGAGGTGGTCTGGCTTATTTGATCTCATTCTGGTCGTAATGCATGCGTCACACCTTTAAACCTTGTTTTAACAGGCATCTTTCCCTGAGATACAGATCGCATGTTCACACAGAGTGTAAATGACGGCCCTATGGCATGTGTAAATTAGAAATGCTCTCTAGAGAAGGTGCGTACAAACCGTAACAGTGTTCATATCTGAGGAAACCGTTGTGCATAGCGCATTGGATCAATAACTAATCAGAAATCTGAGTATGACCTTCACATATGCACACACACACTCATTCTCTTTCCCCTCTCTCTCTCTCTCTCTCTCTCTCTCTCTCACATTCATTCACAACCTGTCAGTCGAACCTCGGTACACGGCAGTGTGTCTGTCAGTCAGCCTAGATCACTTTCCCTCTGTAAGGGACTCCTCTTTAATTGTGTCTGGAGGGCATGTTTGTTTTTCCTTCGCTGACCTCCCCGGGCGCACACAGATGGTGCCTCGTACAAATGGTTTCACGTGTGGCAAGACAGCTGACTGTTCCCTTCTAGCCATCTATGCAAAACAAACAGAGCCGCACACAGGTTATAGAAGTATGTTAGAAGCTAATTCTGTTGCAGTGTGATTACGACTTCTAGATAGTAGGGATGGGCATTTCGCTGCTTTCCAGTAGTTTAACAAGAGAGAGAATTTTCAAGAGGAATCGATCAGTGGTCACCTACGTAAACACAAACAACACTAAACATCTTTTAGCAGTTTGCCCATATAAGCAGCACAATATTTCAGAAAATGAAATAACTGCAAGTCGCCGACAATGTGTTTGATAACCCATAAGAGCGTGGCTCAGTAACTGTAACATGTTTTCTATAGTTTTTTTGTCTGAATACATTTATTTCAGCAATGATTTCCCTGGCCCAGACATGTTTTTCAAGATTGCCAACAAAGCCCTAGAATGCAACCAAAGCTTGCTCCCTTCACCAATGCTTGTAAGGTTTATGGCTCATTACACATATTCTTGAAACAAGCTTCTGTAATGTTTTGTTTCTGCCTATTTCAGTTCTCTTGACTGTACAGTGGAACACATTGCTATCCGGCTGTACTAAGACCTCTGGCACTAAACGCAACATGGGTACTGTAATGTAATGTTACTCTAATAGTGTAAGGTCGGGAGCGGGCAAGGCAGGGACCAGGCGCAGGAGTTGATATAACAAAAAGGTATTTAATAACGAACGCACGCAAAACACACACCATACACTAAACAATAACCGACAATGAGACAAACAGAAACCCCATCCTAAATACTAAAGCAAACCCCCAGGTGCACACAATACACAATCAGTGCAATCACCCGTGAGACAAGGAGCGCTGGGGAAGTGCACGTCTGGAAACCAGGGGCGGGAGCACGCAGGCCCCGGTAACGGTGGGCGGGGGGGTGAGCCGCCCATCGGCGGCGCGGCCCAGACCGTTACAAATAGACAAACAATATAAACAGTATGCTGCTAGAACCTGACGGCATTTCCAGTTAGGCAAAAGAAACAATTGTTCTCATTGTTTTCTGTATGTTACCGATATTACATTAGGGAAGTCATCCTTGATTGCTGCTGCTATGATTATGACATTAACACCCTTAATATCTGAAAATTTCAACCACTCAACAAGTTTAGTCTATTTCTAGAACAAACACATAGTAATTCAAACAATGTGTTAGTTCGTATGTGAGACATTTATAATAGTTTAGTGTATAGGTGCTCATTCTTGTTGCCCTATCGAAACCTATTGCATTCGTACCATCATGGAAGGGTGGATGCATCCCTCTGTGGTCCCTTCCCAAGGTTTCTTCTCATGCGGGTTTTTATGGAAGTTTTCTTTTTTCCCGGGTGGAGGAGCGGGTTATGGGGGTGTCATTTATTTCCATGTGAATTTGGACTTGTGCAGCCCTTTGAGACTGCAATGTGATTAAGTGCTACATAAATAAACCTGACTTGACTTGAATAGACAGATGTAGTGCTAGTAACCATTCTTGTCACCAGCTTTACTCAACAGCACACAGAGCTCTTCAGTGTCCACGCCCTGAAGCGGGCAGAATCACAGAGGTCATGGTTGGGCTCCCACTGTATCAGTCCCAGGAAGCCCTATAGGGGGCACTCTGCAATGACAAGTCCTCACTTTACTTCCCATCTGCAGGTACAGCAGAGAGAGACCACAAGTGTAGGGTTCTGCACACAGTAATGCCACTGAAGCAAAGCTGAATGCATCCTCAATTAGCAGCAACTTTCTGTGGCATCTATAATGATGTTCTCTATCTATCTATCTATCTATCTATCTATCCATCTAACGCACACACACACAGACACACACACACACACACACACACACACACACACACAAAAGTTTACTGCACACACCAAAAGGAAAAATAAAGACACGTACAATCACTCAGACACAGTAACTACAGGTGATCTATCCTTTTATATTTTGGAACACACACAGAGACAAGCACACAAGACATGACAGCATGAGTATTACTGTAATATACTATGTGTTAGTGTTAAGCACCACATGCTAAACACTAACCAGAATGTCACAGCTGTTTTAGCTATTGATTGAATTATATCATGTTGAGAGATATCATTTGTGAAAGACGATGGACTCATTTAGAAATCTGTTTATATATTTTACATGTAGCCAAGACTCTGAAAGACAACATGCTGGTCAGAAAAAGTACACTTGAAACCAAATTATATTGGACCTTGACTGCAGCGTCTAAATGTACAGTGTGTACTTCTCTGGAGACGCAGATCAAATCAACTGGCAAGAAACAAGTGTGTCGGAATGAAGCCTGTTGTTTCGTGGGAGTTATTATTACACACATCTATACATTTGGCCATATGTCAAATCAAATTAAATCAAATCTAAGTAACAGTTGGGCGATGGAGGGTGTCTTTTTTTATTTTCAAAGATGCTCGCAGACTAATGTTTGGAACACCACTTGAGCAAATAGAAGGTGGTGTGGTATCACATGGTTTATCATTCCTGGTATAAATGATCCAGTAGAGACAAAACTGAGTTGTGCATTGTCATGTTGTGAAAACCATTAAACTTTTTTCGCACATTCTTTTTCTAAATTTAATTAAAGTAAATGTATGTAGAATATTCCAGATGGAATGTTTTGACCAGTTTGGCAACAGCTCTCAGCCAAGAAGTTCTAGAACATTTTACTCAGACGTCGTCATACCGATTGTGTCAATATACAGTATGTACTTTATGCAGTGTGTTTATACATACTACATTCATAATACAAATTGTCCTTGTCTAACTTTGCCTCTTGACTGTGTTTTGAATCACACAACTCCTTGATAGTTAATTTGCCAGACCATGGGCTATACAGGACAGTTCATCTTATCTTTATATATCAGCGAATTAGTTGAATGTTAGTTGAATTAGTTAGCAGGCATTGAATTGTCCAAATGTTTGCTTTGACACACCTGTTAGGTCTCGCATGTAAATGGAAAATGCATTGCATTTATATAGAGTTCAATACAGTATTGCCTCACATTTACCCATTCACACACACATTAACACATACATATGCAAATTAACTTCAGACATACAAGGCACCATCTAACACATCATCAGCAGTAACGGTTAGGTGTCTTGCTCACTATCGCCAGAAAGAAGCATGGATTGAACTAGGCTTGGCCTTGATGTTTGTAGGTTGGCAGCAATGAGATGCCAGAGCAAACTGTGTCAAGAGGAAGAAGTACATTAGTTAATTATAAAACAGTTTATTTGTGATGAAGTCACAATCCAATGACAGAAATACGCAAGGTAGCACGACATGCTTAAAAGGCGAGACACATTAGCACATGCAGGGGAAAGTTGCCTCATTTTCAACTAAATTATTCATATTAATATGCAACTTGGAGAAAAATATTTTTAATTGCCAGCCATTTCATTAATGCATTGTTAATGCTTACCATAATCAAATCATCCCAAAACGGGTGGTGTCAAGGAAGTAAAAGTAGACAGACAGACAGACAAATTACAGTACATTCATGGCTTTACAGTCATACAGTATGTTATGAAAAACACCTTGCCAAATTAAATCAACATTATTTTGCTTACCAGCAAATGTTTTTTTTCTTTCTTTTGTTTGTTTTTGCAAGTTAAAGGCAGGGTTAGGTATTCTCCAGAACGCTTGCTAACTTCTCAAATCAAAACAATATCCGTCCGCAGAGCCGCCTGGCCCGCCCCACACATAGAAAAGCATTGTGAAGCAAAGCGTGGTACTACGGCTTTGTTGTTGCGAGCGGTGTTCGCCACTTTGTTTATGTTCCTATGTACATAACAAGAGCTGTGTAGAAGTATCAGATTATTTTTTCAACACACACAGAGAACAGTAAGATAGTGAAATGTGAGGAGATCTTTGGTGAATTTGACAAAAAGTGTATTAGCTTACAATTAGCTTGCAATAGCTGACTATACCTTGTAGTATACAGCCTGACAATTCACACAAATTAGAAGAGAACTGGTGCAACTGGTCTAATGTCACTAACCTTGGCTGGTTATGGCATAATGCCATATAATACACAATGTGCAAAAGAGATTGAAATTGCTATAAAATAAAATGCTTAGATTGCAGTTTTTGTTACATGCATAATTGCTGGGCTCTGAATATCTGCTTCAAGATATGGCCAGACTGTCACAAGGTAGAGCAGTGTGTGTGTGTGTGTCATATGGTCGGTGTGCTTTCAGATACCTAGACCACGCACACGCATATCCACACTCGTGTGTGTGTGTGTGTGTGCGTGCGTGTGAGAGAGAGCACATTAGTTTTTATGCCAGAAAGCATATGAATAATGTAGGAGTAATATCTCATAAGAAGTATATTATACAGAGTGAACAAGTCTGAGCCCCTCCTGAACCCTATCACGGTGTATAATCATCACAGCCAACATGGAGAGAGAATGAGAGGGAGAGCAATGGAAATGAATGAAAACACCTCTCTTTGTCAACTAGGCTCATCTTCTGAGAACTTCTCCTTCCCGCTTCTTGCCTGGTTCTCTGTGTTTCTGTGTATCACACCGTCTGTCTCTTTAGGTACTATATATGCATCTTACCTTTCAGTGTTATTGTCTCTCTCTCTCTCTCTCTCTCTCTCTCTCTGTGTCTCTCTGTCTCTGTCAGGGTAATAATGATAAGCGAGTCACGCCGTTCAGCCATCTTCCTGATAAGATGAAAAACTGGCCTCGAACTCGCGATTGATTGTCACAACTACCCTCTCCCGTTCCACTCTAACGCTCAATCAGTTAAGTTTCCAGGTTGAAACAACCTTTTTACATCTGAAACTCTCCCACCTCTCCTCATTTGTATTTGTTTCGTAACTCCTCCCTGCGGTTTTCTTTCGCTACTCATTGCATTGTCTGCTATATCCATACACTCGTTCTCTCATTCAGTTTGTCCACCTCTCTCTGCCTCAGATGACTAATGTTAATTGGTTGGTTTGGGGTCAACGCATTTGTTCACTGTCTTCTGTCCCCTGTGACAGACACCAACCATAGCGCCACACTAATGATGGATGGCTTCTATATGGGCGCTCCTTCACTCTGGGCATCAATTAGTCACACATATTTCCACTGATCTGACAGACATGATGATGCACACTTGTAGGAGGGTCAGTCTGACTGTCTGGCTGTGTGAATTAGACGCTGACAGACAGTGAGTTCTGACTGGCAGATGGAGATCATGATCATTAGAAGGGTGAAAAAGCAAGATGACTAATTGGCCACTTTTTTACCCCACTATGGTTGTTAGCATTAAGATGCTAGAACAAGTAGCCTTCATCATATAATTCCTCACAGAGCAAATAACACTGTTAGCTTTGTAGCAGGGAAATAAGTCTCAAATCTCTCCTTAAGCGTGTCCCGATGTGATGATGTAATTCATATAGGGCTTGTGTCTGTCTAAGGGGAATATATCGAGGTTCATAGTATGTGTCAATCTGTCTCGCCACAGCTTTAAGTTAATTGGGTTTGAGCTGTCAACTGAAGATGTGTGAGTGAACGAGAGTGTGTGTTACCCTAAATAATTGAGGCATAGAACACATTTTGTTCTTTAATTTACATTAGAATGATATATCTGGGTTAGTTGATTTAATCTTAAAATGTTTGCTTTGATTACATGTTATATATAATATATATGACACAGTTGTGCCATATATAAATCAAAGGATTAGCAAATGCTAATCCTTTGATTTATCTAGTCTAGTCAGTCAAGGAATATAAAGTAGGCAGAAGCTGTACAGTCAATATGTTTTCATCCAACAGCCAGTCGTAGATGGTATGCATCTTAAGGTGGAAGAGAGGCTGCGTGAGGGATGTACAGTTAATAGAGGACGATCTTCATGATCGGCACAAATAGCTTGTAGTGGTTGTCATCAGGGCAAACATTCACAGATAGCGATAGTTAGTAAAACCTCTTATCAAAACCCATTAATCAGCTGAACTGATGAATCGATTGACCTCTATTCTGTATGAAATAAAGTGATTTAGGGTTTCTCTGAGAAACAACACATTTCAATCCTCTCACACTGCACCTCTAGGGAACAGTTCTGATGCAAGATTACCATCCTTATTTTATAAATTGCTTAAAGAATTTTGGATTAATTAGGTCATATAAAGATTCATATAGAATTAACACCAATTAACACATCTCTCAAAAGTGAGGAGAATCTATAGGTGTCTTATTTGGTGAACCAAGATAATCGGAAAGTTGTCGAACTTCACAAATATTTAGAAAGTTAGTTGTTAACACTACATAGCCATATTTGTTAGCTGTGGTACAGTTTAAGGAACTATAATAATATGTTGAAATATTCAGTGGAATTAGCACAAATGTCAGAGTGCTTATTAGCAAGTGGGAGGTAGCAGGACCCATGCCGACATTCACCATGGAAGATTGTATTTTAATTGTCTGCTATACACTGTACAAACTACTGCATTACAGTTTTACACTGTAAATATGACATAAATGCATGAGTTAATACGACATATCTACACTAAGGATTCTATGCGATTACAGAGAGGTACGCCATGGGAGTAGTCATATTACTTTATTAAAAATAGTCGTACAGTAGTACATTTATGAATTTATGATGTGTGTGTGTGTGTGTGTGTGTGTGTGTGTGTGTGTTTGTGGAGAAGGGGGATGGAGCGTTGTGATGGAACAGCATCCCACAAAAGATAGCAGTGGCCTGTTGGAATGAACAGAAATCAGCAGCAAATAATTCTGTATTGACAGGTGAATGTCATACTGTCCTTTTTTCTACTGGAGAAACATGCCATTCTCATACCGTATAGCGATAGCTCAGGCAGGCCATGAAGTCAACCCATCAGCCAATAGCCCAGCTGATCTCAACAAGCAGACTGCTCAGCTGACTGCTGCTAAGCATAATTGGCAAAAACCTCATGGAACCACATAAGGTCAAGGAGGTCCCAGAATAGAGCCATGTCGCCATATATAACTAACTGGCAATTAATATCTTTGATTATAGTGGTCTGAAATGTACAGGAAATATTATCTGAAATTAAACTTAGTATGTCCTCAGTGATTTACATGAAGAAAAGTTCTAGAAACTAAACAAATAGCAAATACTGAACTTTCAATACGAGACACCAAGAGACTGTTTTGGTGCAATTATTTGAGTCTTGTTGACGCAAAAGCACTCATCACTGGCAATAAATCTGCATTGTTCTCCATTTATTCTTTGAGACAGACACTCCAGTAATTTCCAGACGGTTTCATAACCAGTAGTGCTTGCATTAGACTGTCAGTGGAAGCCATGTATTTTCACAGGGAACTGACAGCTCTAAATGTTGACTTTAAACAGTTTAGCTTTCTAAAATGATGCAGCCTGGTGCACTCATTGTGTGAGTATCAATCTATTGACCTGTCTGTATGTCTGTCTGTCTGAGGCTGTTTATGGGTGCAGCTCAGGTCTTAGTCATAGTACAGGGATTAGAACCTACAGTATGATAGGATTTCACAGATACTGTAGGGTCTGGCTTCCAGTGTGCGTGTGTATGTGTGTGCATGTGTGTGTACTTCAGAGGAGTTGGTACGTATGTGTATGACTTTCCTTGTCATAATCCCTTCAGGGTAAAGTGTGCATGTGACAGCGTCTGTTGTCTACGATAGTAAAAGATAGAATGCATTCTTTACGAGCCTCAAAGTGCAAAGAATGTCTTGGCCTGTCGTATGCGTAGCTGGAGCTGAATTTGGTATGTCAACAACATATCATAACCTCAAAGGTTAAATAGTTGGAAGAAGGCTATGTGTGTGTGGGGCTGGAGTCGTACAGTATAAGTGAGCTGCAGGAAGAGCAGACTGTGTGCTTTTGCTTTGAGTCGAGCACTGTGCAGACTTGTGCTGCACCGACGTGTCAACAACAACAGACTTGTCAACAGCAACAGACTTGTCAACAGCCATTTACTGGATCCTGGTCTAATATCATCATTATCATCATCACCACCACCATCATCATCATCATCATCATCATCATCACCACCATTATCTGCAGAAATGATCATCGTTCGTAATCAGTCTTTTGCGTTCAACAGAAATGTTCATGTTTGTTATGTGAGGGGCTGTGACAGTTCAATAATCATTACATTATTATAACAGCATTCGATTGGAATCACACAGATCTGACGTGTTGACATTTGCTGGTACTTAGTTCCTTCCCAGTCAAACGTGATAGGGAGACATACTGAACTGCATTGTGAACAAATATGTACTTTTATGAAGAAGAAAAAAAGTATAACGACCCAGTCAGGTGTTTTTGATAGAAGTGTCAAACAAGCAACACAACCTTCCTCTGAAAAATCAATCCAGAAATAAATGAAGAACGCTTGTGTCGCTGGCCTTCTTGGTCTAGTGGCCTGTGTTTGATCCGTGCCGTGTGCCGTCATTATCTGGCCCACCTGCCCGGCGCGACAGATGGGACCATGCTCACCTCACGCACCCCCCAACTGACAGCTCAAATCACACAGGCAGACGGCCGTCACCACGACAACCACAGCAGACCCTGCTTGACACTTGTTCTCCCAAACACTTTCCATATGTGACTTTAACCTGGTCAAACCGCACTGGGGCCAAGTTGTAGACTAGCATACAAGTTATTATTAAGTAGGCAGTCTTGCAGAGCCAGCCTTTATTACGTAAAGTCTGGGACACAGCTCTAACTGTCAAGACCTCTACTTGGAAGGAGAGGTATTTTGATTGACATGCACAACGCAACTACGCAACTCAATGACAAAGTCAGACGTTAAACTTATACAGAGGACTTAAACAGAGGAAACTTACCAACACAAAGGTATTGAATATATGTTAGATACTGTAAGTAGGCTACTGTTATGCCTACTGCTTAAAATACATGTAATAACTGAAATTAGTGAGTAAAGCACTGTACTTTTGTGGCACTGGAATTACAGCTACAGACTTCTTGAGAGACAATGCTAACAGCCAACTAATATCAACTTCCTCACTTCCGGAAAGTCAATGGAGCTTACAAGGGTGTGCTGTATGCATCAGATGCTCAGCACATGGTTGCTTATGTGACGTAGTGCTAATGGACAGAATAGGCTGAGACTAAGAGGTAGATGCAGTACTAAAGGTATGCAATGCATGTAGGTGTAGAGTTTGCTTCAGCCACGTGATGTAATGTTCACAGAGTCTGCAGGTGATGAATGCAGCAATCATATTTTGTTCTTATCAATAATTAATGTGACAAAAGAATAGATGAGCTGCTGAGTGGCAGTTGGGCTACAATGACTGTGAGACAGATCTCTTGCTGAGCATTTTCTCTATTTTCTCTTTGTGATGTGTAGTGTGTATGTGTGTGTGCGCGTGTGTGTAATGTGTTTGCACAAGCAGGTTTTAACCCCTCCTTATAGTTTTTTTTGCAGCAAAAAACATCTCACAGCATTCAGTTGTTTGAACACAGGGTATATACTCCTAATGTATCTCCATTGAATTGTGTATCTAAGGAACTAATCTTGTTAGTGGTGTTCTTGGTTTAAGTGTAAGAGAAGACACTGCCGTGCACCCTTGAACTTGACATTGACCTTGACCTTAAGAGGAGGTGTTCCAGGTAAAGGTGTCTCTCTCTATGCTCTCTCACTTTAAAAATACAAAAATGTTACTTATAAAAAAAAAAATGAAAGTAATTGTTCTGAAACTAATTTGTAAAAGCTCCATTCCAACCAATAAAAGTATGCTTTTGATACTCATGCGTTAATAAATAATACAGAAGGCAGGGATGATGTTGTATAATGGCAAAAAGGTGAATGATTGGTTAAGTACCGCACATCTCTCTTTAATACCTTTTGATAGCAGGTTGATATACAGTAGGAGGATTTCAAAGTCACATATTCTGATTGTGATTTATGTATTCATAATGTTGTTTTGTGACATACAAATCCTCATGTCATATCTCGTTCTATTTTTCTTTCGAGGTGACATGTTTCCAGGTGCCTCGGGGTTGTTGTTGTTGTTGTCGTTGTTTGTGTTTACCTGCAAAGTTATGTCAGTTTAGTTTCATAAATACATATCAATTTTCTACAAACATTCTGACTGTCTAAACTAAATATGTAAGTTCCCTATACAGGATGTCTATTGGGAATGCAGTTATCCAGTGAGCCCACATACACAATGCATAATCACCACTTAGCACACAGTATTCAGATTGTTATTCTGGTTGGAAATCCTTTGCCAGTTTAAGTTTGCATCTGCGGAACATGTTTGAACATTGCAACACATCTTGCATTTTTAAAAGCAGATTGCTGCAAGCACTTTATGTTTCTGACATACAAAAATAATGTTGTTGTTTGTTTTCACATTTTAATCAAGTTCAATACATACTACAGCATACATATTGTGAGAACAGAGGTTTGGGTATTTGTATTAGAATGCAGCATTGAGACAGAATTTCTTTTTTATGTTTCACAAAGCCGTAAGAATAAAATACTAACTAAATACATGTTTGAACCGTGTATTGATATATTATATTTTCCAACATTGCCAGAAGCTAGCTGATATGAAATCATTGTTCTGTGTTTTCTAATTTTCCCTGTTTGCCCAGTAATACAGCTGGAATATGGTGGGGTATTCAGTGGGGGGCAGAGTTCCATGTATTCAAGTTAAACCAAACAAATATTTAGTCACCTTTTCTAACAACAGTTAGTCGGGTATTTCTGTTCGGGAGAAAAGACATTGAATATACATTGTAAACTATTTCCTCCTCCTGCTCATTCATTATGCATGCATGTGGGAAAGACATTAATGATGTGATGATAATGAATAATTACTGATAGACAGTAGCATGTGTATTTATATAGATCTACGGTGCATTTCGGCCAGTCAGCAATACTGTGTAATGTATAATGCAAGGCACAGTATGTGTAGGTGATTCACATGATAGATGATCTAGGCACGACATACAGATGGCCTTTAATGTCTTGCATACTCTACACATGCAGCGTTTGTTAGCATTGGTTTTATTCCCAAATATAAGCGGTTATGCTCGCCGACACTGATTACAGATGTGCAGCAGGTGCTGATGTAAATTTGTCTTACATCCTAATTACGCCCTGGCAAATATGAAAATATGCTAAATATTCAAAATCATGCTTGACCACGTAAATATTGATTCTTGATTTTCTTGAAGAAGAATTATGTGTGCAGTGTTGAATAGAAAGACGTTTGCATCTGGACATTTTAAACTCAGAAGTCAGTATTTATCTCATGTCTGATGTGTCCTATATAATTAAAGGACCCATTCCATGAAAACCAAGTATTTCTAGTTGTTTTTGGATTTAGCAATGTTGATTTGACACGGAGAAGTAGTAAGCCTTTCAATGTGGACTATTAGCTTCCTGGTCTGTATTGACTAAAAAAGGGAGAGAGGCGGGGAAACGTATTGTGGCCTCCCGAAGGGCGAGGAATAAAAACCTTGAGGCGAGAGGTGAGTTCAAAAAGGTTTTTATTCAAAACGTAAGGCCTTCAGATGTCCAGCTGTTATGTCCGTAGTCCAGGGGGTAGTCGACGTTCCGAGGTCACTGTGGTTTAGTAGAGAGTAGCCTTCCTTCCTCCCCGCTTGCTCTCTCTGGATCATCTCTTCTTGGTTCCTTTTGTTCTCCCTCTGGATCTGCTGGTTGATGATCTGATCTGTCGCACCTGGGGCTTCTCCACTGATGGAGACATCTGACTGGAATATAGCGCCCTTCCCACACTAGGCCGTGCTGAGGGCGTATCCCCTTACGTCGGGCGTTATCCAGGTTACCACAGTATGTTGTGTAGATTTCTGCACAGTTTGTTTGGTAACGCCCCTAGCGTTAGTAACGTAGTATACAGGGCAAGGAACTGATGTTGATCGCCAGTACACAAACCGTAAGTAAAAGTTTAACATTTGCAGATGACCAAATCTGTCAATCTAGTTATTAATACAGTAACTGGAAGGCTACCATAGCATCATCAATAACTACATTAGATTTATATAAGCTATTGTTTAGAAACAGTAAACGGATTAGAAATAGGCTGCATAAATAATGTGTTGATTTACTTAACCCAAACATTGCTCATTGATAAAGACAGGCTCGTGTGTCATACAGAAATTGTATCCCCTGCAGGAAACGGACTGACATTTTTGGTACCGCGAGTAGTAATACTTTTATCTGGGTCAGTGATCGGTCATATCATACAAACCATTTAAAGTTATGTCCGTGATAATAACAAAAATAGAATATGTCTGTCTTGTTTAACCGACTATCACTTTGTGTTGTTGCTAGCAGCTAGCAGCTAGCCACCTATCTATCATAACCCTGACCATAGTAGCAAGAACGACTGCGGTTTTGTGCTATGTAACCCTTCATTCTTAAATAAATACGTGCTTATGGGTACATGGCTGTTTAGCGGGCAAGGATGGCTGTGATGTTGTGCTATGGTATAATTTAACCTTCATTCATGAAATGTGCTTAGTAGATACATGGCTGGTTATCAAAGCGTCCCATACCACCCCTGTTCCTTACCAGGGCTATGTGACTAACGGCTGCTTTGTTTATGTGGTTGACACAAACAACAACTAACTACATTCTGCCTCCCGTATCCTTTACTGTAATCTGGACGGCCAGGTGGAATTAATGCGCAACACCTTGAAAACACTGCTGAAAATAAACCACATGTGGTTCAAAACCCATAAAACTGTTCAAAACGTGTTTGAGTACTAGCAGTAAAGCAGTCATAGCCTCACTGCAACAAAGATACATGGAAGTCTGGACGGGGTGTCAGGGGCTTGTTAAATTTAAAGCAACAGTCACGTTTTTCGAGAGTTGTGGTTGTGATCATGCTATTCCACATAATTTATGTGGTATTTTCACCTAAGATGGTCAACTACAATGCTTTGAGAAGTCAAGGAACTGTCAACAAGTGAAAACGAGCATGACATGACTCCTTTAACCACAAATGGAAGCAGGTTGACATTGCAATCGTTATTTAATGAAAAACATATGCATATGATGGTTGTGCAATTTACTGTGCAGGGCATCCTGGTTTTGAAAAGGTCATTTTTACAGCTCTCCCTTGCAGCCTCACATTACTAAAGCTGAGATGAATGTGACAATGTGATGGCAAGGTTGGCTATGAACACACAGACTACAATGGCCCACTGATGGCAGTATATGGCTAAATGCTGCCTAATGCCAGAAACACATTCCACTGCTGCATCCCGTGAAGGGGGCTACCATCTTGCTCTTAGTCATCTCTCTGTGTGACATCGATGCACTCGCGCATGCACACACACACACACACACACACAGACACACATTATGATTCACTCCACTCAGCAACAACAGACAAATTGCAGTATGGGATAGGATTGGAGTAATCCAACATTGCAGGCCAGTGGGGGGGGGTGTCTCCATTAGATTAACTGTCATTACTCAACACACTAAATTGATTAGTCCACACCGGAGAGCCAGAGTATGTGCAGAGCCAGAGTATGTGTGTGTGCGTGTGTAAGGAGGGGAGGGAATTGGAGAGGGGAGGAGAGTCTTAATCTTTCATGTCCCAGGGGAGGAATTAAAGTAAATTTGCTTGGCCGCTACGGGACTCTGGCTCATTAAAACACACTTTCATACTTTTACCTGGTCCTGCTGCCTGTGTGTAAAACTAGTTCTAGTAGGTTCCACCTGTTTTCTTTACTGTTAGCATGAAACAGAATACAAATACTTTCCTTCCAATCAAACATAATCAAGAGATCATCTTGATTTTTGTTGTATTTACTTACTGTATATTCAGTTAACTTGCTAAATTAAATACATAAATGCCCCGGGCCTCCAAGAAGTAACCATCTGCTGCACTTGTTTTAGAAATACTCTTCAGAAGACAAACCCACCTCTCTCCTATATTGTGCATAGCCTGGTGTAACCAGACCATATTCACAAAGTGAATATCGGGCCACACTCCATTGGGAAGTATTCGTAGTTGTTTCCTCCTACTTGGCGTAGACCTCTGGTGAATTTTGAAACTATTGGACAGCGCTGAACCAAGCGTTGCTACAATTGTTTACATCTATCTCTACCACCATTTTGAAACACACATGACTTCAACACCATCTCACGAGCCCACTCTGATTGGCCGCCAGCAGGGTGGCTGTGCAAACGCTAATGCAAACAGGGTTTCCAGAGTGTAATCTCTGATCTGAGAGCAGTCGGGCAGAGCCAGATTATCCTATAGACACACACGCATAAACTTGACCCTCCAAGTCCAGTTGAAGACATACATTTATTTACCAATATAAACCAAGCATAATGCATCGTTTCTCATTTGCGTCAACATCATTCGCCTCCTGCGCGCCTTGGGAAGAAATGATTTTGCCTCCCGCTTTGTGTTTATCTGCTTGATAAATGTGTGTACAATGCTGCATCAGTCTTTAGTGTGTGTGTGTGTGTGTGTGTGTGTGAGAGCTCCGTGCCATTCATCCTAAAGGGGTTTGGTTCGACGTTAAATATTCAAGACATTAATATTTGATATTGTGCTAACATTCTTTCAGTGATGATGCTGTTGTTTTTCTCAGGTGTTCTCGTTATGATGAGAACAAGCAATGCATCAAAGACTTTTGAATAAGTCTGTCACAAGGATCCTGTAAAGTACCTGTTTTCTGTTGTTTCTGCCTCTCTCTCATCTCTTTATCTCATTTTTGTTGTCAGAGTGCCTACATAAAATTAATATTAAAACTGAACATCTTATTCTTTTTTTTTTTCTCCCCCCAAACAGAATTTGTTTACTGTCGACGCACAAACACAGTTTACGTTACATATTCTGTTGGTTTAGCCATTGTTGTTTTCAGTGTCAGGGCCAGATAGCGAGTCAAATTACCCCTGTTGGCCTGGATGGCTATCCAGTGTGGTGAACAATGCATCTCTCGCCCTTGCAATGACCTTAAACGTTGATTTGTTTGTCTGATATGTCCTAGTTGATATTCAGCTTCTGCTATCATCTTCACACACTGATTATATGATTGCTAAATCTAACGAGCTAATTAATGGCTAGGAGAGCTTGTTAATGAAGGTCCTAATTGAAAAACATCCTTGGCTGTTTAGTGGGTGAAGAGGCCATTGAGAATGCCATGTGGATATGTGCGAGAGAACAGAGAGGGACAGTCAATATGTTATTATATTCCCATATCAATTACTTTTATGGTATTGGTCAATGGAAATGGCCAAAAACCACAATAAATATTAATATTAATCCTAGGAGGAAATGCGACTACATTAAAGTATTTATTAGAGTTTAATGTCTGTGTCACAAATTAACCATGGATTTAATTAAAATGCTTAGGTGTTCGACAACAATTATTTTACATTATTGGATTAAGGTTCAGAGCCAGAGTTTGAGAGAGCAGTGAGTTTAAAGTTAGCCAACTGTCTTTATACTGTACATTGATTTGCAACGAAGCTGCCCCTGCCCAGGTAATGTGGGAGCTGTCAATCAAACGGGAATCCACGCCTAGTCTCAGCCTCTTCCGTCCATTAGCACTACGTCACATAAGCAACTCTGTGCTGAATGCCTGATGCATAGACCCCTGTAAGTTCGACAGTACTTTCCGAAATTTAGAAGTAGATTTTCATTGCCTGTAAGCATTGTCACTCATGAACTCTGGCGTAGTCACGGGTCTGCCAGGGTGTGCCTGTGCCACCTAAAGAGGCAGCTGGCACACCCAGAAATCCAATGCAGAAACAGAATATATTTTTGTTAAAAGGTTTTGTACGAAACGTAGGTTATTATGGTTTAATTACTAATTCTAATAGCCCAATTGTTTATTATAAATTTCTTTAGTCCAAAACAACAACATCATCCATCCACAGTTAAAACGTGTAAATTATGCGCAACTTCGCTGACTGGGAGAAGTAGTAGCCGGTGTCGTGCCCAAAAGTTGATTGCCGTCCACATCTACAGCTGCTTTTATCTGGCTGAAACAATGAAATCCTGCAAATATAGGCCAAATCCTACCTTTACATGGTAGTTAGTTTATGTATTATTTCTGCTCTGTGTCCTAGATTATAATTGATCCATTCATTTTACCAGTTTAAAATGTGCGAATAAAATGCACTTTTTCATCACTTTTTATTGGATAATCACTTTTGTGCACGAGTCACGATACCAGTCAATACAACACCTTCAGCAGCTAATGCGACACTAGTTTAACTAAATGAAGAATAACTCCCCATTTACTTTGTATTTTGATTGCATTGCTTGATACAAGCTCTACCGTTGTCGTCTCCTGTTCAACAGTGGAGATGATAGGATAAAATCCAGCAACAATCACCATGATCACTGCTGTTTTAAAGGAAACATACAGAGATTTTTGTTGAATTAATAAGCAGCATCGTTTTTTTTGCTACGCCAGGGTTCCCCAATCCTGGTCCTAGAGGGCCGCTGTCCTGCATGTTTTAGAAGTCTCCCTGCTCCTTCACACCTGATTCTAATGAATGGGTCCTGATAACGAGCTATTCATTTGACTCAGCTGTGTCAGCTACGTTTGCTACAAAGCAAAGCACATTATCTGTAATGTTAATGGTCCATCCACCTTAAATTGTGTTCTTGAACCTTTGTTCACACAGCCTATTTTTGGAGAACAGAACTCAAAAACACAGACACAACCAGACAAGTGAATATCGACAAATGATCCAGCCCAGGGCAGACAGAAAACTGTGTATTTAACCAGGGGGGCAGGGTCTGACTCTAGGCTTGACGCAGCCGTGACGTGTGGCGACAGGTGGTACTGCAGTACAATACAGTCCAAAAAATGTTGTACTACTAAGCACATGCACGAGGCTTGAGGTCGGGAACTCCAGTGTCGCAGTTTGCAACGTAATCTTCTGTTTGTACTGCACATGTGTTAAAAGAGCCACTTTGCCAATATGGAGACACCCTTACAGGTATTTAGAAAATTGCGCATCCCTGCGACAATGAGCAAATACTACTTGCTCATTACTCAATACTTCATGGCTTCCTTCATTATCAGTATTTAAACTATTTATCATATCCAACGTTAATACATATGGGCATTATCTCCATTGCCATCCATATAATAACACCCGATGAATGGTAAATCAATACGTTGATTTACATTGACCTTGCAAGATAATTAGACTAGGCCTCTCATTTACAGAACAACAACTTCATTAAGGGGGAGACAATAAATGTTACGTATGCGTTGTATGAGACTATACACAAAATCATGTTCATATGGATTTTGCGAGAGCAGAGCACTGAGGAGAGAGATTACCCATTAGATAGTTCTGTATTTTTGGCCGCCCCTTATTTCCTGGTTATTGTCTTGAACTGAACTCTCACCATTTGATGAGCAGAATATCTGGAGAGAAAAGAGAGAAACAGAAAAGCAAAAAACAATGAAATACAGTATAGCAACTGTACCCAGCAGTATAGGTGAAGGTTGCACGCATACGTTAATCATCCTCACACATTTAATTGTAACACTTGTATGATTATAGTAGCAGAATAGGCTGCTTTAATTCCATGGTGCTCTCCCCTAGCGAACATCTAACAAATGAACAAACTATTATACTGTTGTTATTTTGAGTCATGCATTATGTATATGTTTTAAGAGTCATTTGGCAAAAGTAATTTGCAATCTACTGCTCAAGCAATATAGAGACAATTATGGTTAGTTAGAAATGACAATTTAAATTGATGAGAAAAATAAAGAAATTACAGGAAAACAATCAATAACTACAAGTAGTGGAGAAGATGACAAGCATTAATTTCAATATAAATTAATAATATTGAATGTAGTGTAGTTGCTACTACTGATGATATGAAGGTATGTATAATATGTATGTAAACTCTGGCATGCATAGTATGGGCATGTTCTGATGACATAATTATGAGCCAATGTCAATTATGTTCCATGTCAAGCCAGAAAGAAACAATTTACTTTGCCTTGCAACGGAGTAAGAAAAAAGGTAAGTAACTCTCTCACTTAGATATCAGTTGGGTTAGTAGCTAAATGCTGATGTAGCCAACTTGAAACTGTAGGGCTCTCGAGTTAGTCATAAGTATTAATTAATAATAAGAGTATGATTCCTCTTGATTAAAATGTACACCAAACTATTATCTTTCTAGGCATGCATATAATCTACTCTCTACACACCATTACACACACAACACAACACATTTATTCTAGTACAAATGCATTAGTAATGTGAAAATAATAATGTAATACAATGTTTTTATTCTGGCCATAGGTGAAGTGGTAGTGGAACACTATGCAGATAACATCAGCCTGTGGTTCAGAGCAGAGCATTTGGAGATCCAGGAGGTAGAGACCACATCAAGGAGAGCTGTTCTGGCTTCTCCCAACATCCAGCCAAAGAGCCACCATGCATGTGTCTTGTTCCAGACCGACTGCCTGACCCAGGCCCAGACCGAGGGGGACCATCTGGACCAATCACATCCAGCAGCAGAGTGCTGCTGGGAGGCCTTGTAGATGGACTATTGGTGACCTCTACATCCTGTGGAGGTCACAGAGAGCAGCTCTGTGGTGGTCTGCATGCCTCAGGTTCTTGCATGGCATGGTGCATGCGGGGCGCACTGCTCCATGCACTCCGTCCCCTGGAAGCAGGGGAGCTATGAAATGGTGGTGGGCAGAGCTGGTGCCTGCTGACCCCCCCCTGCTGGGCAAACTAAGGTACTGAGCCATAAACCACCAGCAGCATTGTTGTGGCGCAACATCTCTCTGCAGTCGTGCTGAATGCTTTTAGTTTTTAAAGTTAGTTTAATGACGTAAATGATAGCTTTTCTTCATCTTAACACAGTAATTCATTAACAAAATTTTCCAAGCAATGTAACTTGAGATTTCATTAGCTACTTTTAGCTGTTTTGCAGTAAGATCTCATATTACTGAATGAACAAACAAGACCAGTTTAGTAATACTGGCTTCCATTGTCAATGCGGAATATGGTGAAAAAGAAGCAAAAGTTTTTGAGGCTCTCCATTTATAAAATATAAATTAATGCCAAGACTCATGATTTGGCATTACAGTAGTCCATTAAGGACTGCTGTTGGACACGCAGTAAACAAATTACTCTACTGCCTGCCACAATAATATAATATTGACAAATTCAGCACCTACAAAGGCTAAATCATTATTGTATTCTGGTACATAATTGATAAATAGCAGAACATTTTATTTAATTGAATTCTGTCAGAAGCCTAAACAAAGGTAGCTTCGGAATGGCCCAGTGGTTCTCCGACATGAGAGTGGCCATTATTAAAGAACAATAACTTATACAGTAACATTAGAAACCCCCCACCCCCCAAACTAACATAATGGACTTCTCTAATAGGGGTAATTGAATTTTATATTACAGCACCTTGGCTTTATGTCTGCCTTAAGGCTGGGGTGTTAGTTTAATGATTTTCCTTTTCTCTACACTTTTCTGCGTCTCTACAACACTTGGCTTTTTCATTGCTACCCTCTTTTGTTTCTCTCTCTCTCTCTCTCTCTCTCTCTCTCTCTCTCTCTCTCTCTCTCTCTCTCTCTCTCTGCTGTTGTCCCGCTGGGCATTAAATCAGTTTTTGTCCAGTGCCTGGCTGCCTTGAGTTCTTCCATATGCTCAAACATGTAGGTACTGTACATGTAGGCAGGTACGTGTAGACACAAAGTGCACAGTGTTGGCATAGTGAATTATATGCACACATATACACATGTTTATTATCAACCCTGAATGGTAGGGAAACAACTTTAGTAAAACTATAGTATGAGAATTACTTCTTTAATTACAAGTTGCACATTCTGCCAAAACACAATCTCACTGAGTAATTTCCTAATTAAAAATCCCCACATACAGTAGGCACTTTAATGAAGGTACAGCTGAGTATTTCTGTTCCACAAACAGACACACTACCATGTTTTTTATAACTACTGGGAATCTTGGGAGATGGGATTTTAAATATATGATGAAGTCTGTGCTTTAAAGCATGAGGTTAAATTCTCATTCAACTATAAAGGACATAGTTTCAAGGGCCAATATTCTTTTTGTTACCAAGGTTAAAACGCAGTTATTTCTGGACAGCATGTAAAAGCAGGCCACAAACGTGGATAGCGTATCCCTTTGGTGCAGGTACTAAACACAAAAGCACACGTATGACAGCATACAACGTAACAGACAAACGGTGTAGGTTCCAAAGAAAATAAAAAATAGAATAAATAGAGATGCGTTAAAAAAAGCCTGGGGAGAAAACGGAATGATGTAATGTGGGATACAGAACCAAGAGAATCTGAGAGCAGATAGAACGGAGGCAGACAAAAAACGGATGGAGAACCCCAGAGGCCGGCCGATGACTGGACAGAGTCTGTGGGATGGAATAAAGTGATGAAAAGAGAGAACGAGGTGAAACACGACTGCACAAAGGGGCTGATTTGGGTGAGGGTGAGGGAAGGCTCAATACTGACACAGCGGGGAAAAGCGAAACAGAGAGAAAGGGATTGCGGGGTCTTACAAATCCGTACAAGTCGGGCAGAAGCTGTTATCGAGGCCGCTTTGAAGTTTAATGGGTGAAGCCTTGGAAAGCTGAGGAAACACTAACAAGTATCACTGCTACACTATGTCTGAGCTTAGAAATCTGCCCCCTCTGTCCAGTTATATTACTGCAACTCACTCACACCCACAAAACTCTCATTAGCGGCTGACGAGTGTGCGTTTACAGAGGATACTTAAGGTCACACGTACCATATTGGGACATCATTAATTGTTAATGGGCAACATTTCTCTTTTCTTACACTCTGTATTCACCACCATTCATTTTCGCTAACATATCTACCAAAAACAAATGGGAATAGGTTGTTATTGTATAATGATATTATGCATATAGATATTTTTACATAGTCCATACAAGCTTTTAGGAATATTATTAACATATTTGCAAGAATTGACCCAAATACATGTTTATATATATATATGTATATGTATATATATAAAAAAAAAATTATGAATTTGCATACAAATGTAGTTTAAAGAATTGTGAAGTAGAACAAAATGATGACGATTGCAATGCCACAGTATCTGGCTGCCTAATAGTTAGCCCAGCTCTGTTGACTTTTTTCTACTTTCATACAAACACAGAAATGCACACACACACACACATTGAAACACAAGGGAATATCTAATTACATTATCAGCTTGAAAGCTGCACTGAACTACAGCAATATTAGGTTAATAAGCAACAATAATTCCTTCTTGTTTACTTTTAATCAAATATGCATTCTCATACATACTCAATAATTTAGGATCCCTAATTCCCTCTCTCCCACACACATGCACGCACACACACAGGCGCACACACACTTCACAAGCTGTACTTCATAATCAATCTCTCTTTACTCCCTAAACACTTTTTTTCAAACTAGTGCAGGCACCCATGTACACACTCTCCCATATCCTCTCAAAGTGATCTCCTTTATTTCACCCTCTTTATCGCTGACCTCTGCTGCCACATTATCACAAAAATGGAGGAGAAATGATGTGTGTCTATGTGATCTGTGTGTGTTCGTATGTGTGCCTATATATATTCCGTGTGCGTGAGTGTGTGTGTGTATTATATCCACAGGGACTCTTTAACTTTTTCCCCTGCCCCTTTTCCAAGGCTGGCTCCCAAATTAGATATGCAGCCTTTTATTCAGACTCACTAAACCACATTCACACTCCTGTAGTCCGTGAGCTGTCTACATGCACACAGCCTGCATATGGGTGCTTTCTCACACAGGGTTCCCTAAAGCACCCATTGACGACAACACAAACAACCGGAAGTCTTATTCAATACGTTCAGATCAGATATGTACACATACACTTGTTTTTTGTTGCCCGGGTCTCTCTCTCTCTCTCTCTCTCTCTCTCTCTCTCTCTCTCTCTCTCTCTTTCACTCTCTCTCTCTCTCTCGCTCTCTCTCTCTCTCTGTGAGCCAGACAAGGCTCAGTTACACACCTGAATTTTGATGTAAAGGCCGGGAGGGGAGCTAACACCCTGCAAAAGCTCTGTAGATGTATAGGTGGTCAGATGTACGGTGGTCTTACAGTATACAGTATCAAGTATAAGTACGTATCAGTTTCTTACAGACACTGGATTGTATTTTGGACTGAGGTGTAATTGCAACTATGTAACCTCAACAATATCTACCTACTATTGAAGTGGTTAACAGGATGCATCATTCTGTTCCTGCTAAGATCAGCCAACAATATCACTATGGAAACATAATCAGAAAAAAACTTGTAACTTGAATATCTGATATAATGGGATGTAACCATTGATTCCACTGATCGCACATGATATTGTTATTTCTGTGTCAGAGACTCACCGTTCTTTTAGCATTGTATGTACTGCTACAGTGAATTAGCCTCGCCAGTTTAATTTCGCTGCGAGAATCAGTCTGGAAAGTCTAGGAATCATTGTGAATGTGTTTGAGTAGCAACTAAACTTACCAATCAGCTTCGTTTTGATATAGCTATACTGGAGTAGTTTAGGTGTGTGGCGTAGTATATTTTTACCGGCAGCGAAAACGACCAGATGGTTCATCCAATCAACTGTCAAGTATTTTTTGAAAGTACCTGCCCTTTACAAACAATGGACGGCTCCCTCGATGGACTTGCGCCTAAGAATCCATCTGGCATGTCAGGTTAATAGTGAATGTGACCCAAAACGCAGTTGTCCCGCCACAGTGACTAAACTAATTGTGTGGCAGTGCTGGCAGTGCAGGACAGGAAGGAAAAGACAACTGTATTGAACGTTGAGGATATATCGGGTTCAACACCTGTCACTTCCACTTGTCTGACCAATCACTGCTGAGCATTTAGATGAGGCCTGATTTGTGATCCTCGGAAGGCAATGTTACCTCTTTCTTTCTCTATCCATTTATCTCTATCCACCGTCCTCCCACTGGCAGTGTTCCTCTGTGGAGTTCTCTTTGGACCTGCTTTTTGACACTTTGCCAGTTTGCTCTCGCTACCTCTCTTGGTGCGTTCGCAGCCTCACTCCGTCTCTTTCTGTTCGCACTCTCAGCAAAAGCTCTCTCTCTCTCTCTCTCTCTCTCTCTCTCTCTCTCTCTCTCTCTCTCTCTCTCTATCTATTCACCGTGTTCTCTAATGGGTTCTCTCGACCGCCACTTTCACACATCGTCACATCACTCAGCCTGTCTCTCTCCACCACCTATTTCATTGTGTCATTGCCATGCCTTTATCATCCCCTTATTACAAATGTTTTCTTTTCTCTTTTCTAGTGTGTCCTTGTGACATCTTGAAGCCTGCTCTGTGCAGTGCCGTGTCATGTTAGTGTTGTCTTCCAGTCCATGTTTTCTTTTATGTTCTGTGTGTGGTTCTCCTCTTAACTTACTTAACTTACAATTCAGCCTAATGTTACTCACTTACATTTATTGCCTACAAGCCTCCTTGCCTGTAGGTCCTCTAGCAAAATCATGACAAGTCATCCCTGGCTTCCTTCCAACCTTTCAGTTACATTCTCTCTGTTCGGTCGTAGCTGGGTTTTTTTTCCCTCCTTTGACACGTGTTTGTCTTAGCATTCGGAGATGTTGTCCTTTGACTGATATTCATGTCATTTAATTACACACAATAACAGTAGCCTGATATTAGGCTCATTCCCACCATCAATGACTCAGTGTAATACTGATTTAGTCAAAGACCTGAGTGGGCAGCAGAAGTGTTAAGTGCCTGCATCTAAGAGAAAACCAACATGTTTATTTTGTCTGTTTATTTCACCCTCATGGTTCACGTTTTAACAGGTTGGATAACTGCCTCATCCAAATATAGCATGTCTTTGGTCCCCTGTGTCTTGCTTTAAGCGAAGGCTTAATGGAGGGAGCCTCATACTGGTCTAAGAGGGTCTGGGTTCCATAGGCTGTTGTAATGAGGCCTAATCTGTGCCTACTGTATAGTACTTGCTGCAAGCAGAGCCATGGAGAGAGTTGCGCCAACGGAAGTATGACATTATCAACAGTCACATGGTTCATGAAGAGGCAAAACAGTTCCAGGAAGTGCTTGGTGGGCAATTTGAATCGATATATACAGATACATAACTTAATTTTTTAGTAATTAGTAGTGAATGAATGCAGATTTACATTTCCAACTTCCGTGAACTATTTTGAGGCTCAATGATCCGCCATTGCTGTGAAAATACTGTCCATGAACGGAGATGACGCGACTCTCTCTTTACATGGCTCTGCTTACAAGGAATGACCAACATAACATGTGCCTTGTCACCCATAGACAAATTCCCTGGCATACCTGGAAAATATACCTCATGGTTTTTACAGATATAGGAAGAACTACATTTTCTTTGCACCTTGGACATGGAATAAACTTTACAAATATGTACAATTAGACTATTAGACAATTAGTTATATCCATTGATGCATTTAAGGGCATCATAAAGAATGTGGGTATATGGCATGTGATTGTTTATCTTGAGAGGGCACTATGTTTGAATAGCTGATCTTCTGATTTATTGTGTATTTCTGTATATCATGTTGTACATGTTGCATTTTTATTATTTTATGATTGTGTACCTTGGCCAGGTCTCTTGTAAAATAGATTTTAGATTTTTTATTTCAATGGGACTACCTGGTCAAATAAATATGTATGCAATGCTTCCTTTGAGGTAATGAAATAAAAAATAATGTTACAAGGACATTCATTCCTCTCTCTTGCTCTCTCAATTTCAATTTTCAATTCATTTGCTTTATTGGCATGAAAGTTTAAAAACAATGTTGCCAAAGCGTAACAAATCTCTCTCTCTCTCTCTCTCTCTCTCTCTCTCTCTCTCTCTCTCTCTCTCTCTCTCTCTCTCTCTCGATTTCAGACACTGTTTAACCTCACTCACTAAGATTCAAACTCTTTTAACTCTTTGACATTTGAGTGAATGCTAGTTCTGTTCTCATGGACATACTAGTTAGTTCTAACAAACAGCAATACTGTACATTGTCCTGCACTACAGAAGAGAAGATAAATTACTGCTGACATGTACAGCAGTTTTGTTTTCAATGCTAGTTGCATTCAAATCAAACTTTACAATTTGTATCAACTGCATGTTTGCTGGTGTTAAGAGTATGGACCAATGGATGACACCTGAAGGAGAATCATGCCCATGTCTGACAAAAACACCTAAATCACAGAAAAAACTATATTACTGTAACATGGATGCCAACATGATCACACAGTTGACAATTAGTAGGAAATGTGCAGAGACATGAAGCGTATGTCCCCTCTTAGACTAACGGATAAGGTTACTTGTTAAGTATAGGCTCTCTGTAACTGTCAATCATATTTATTACACATATTGTCCTCAGTTATGGTAGCAGAGGAATATATTAAAAAATATAATCCAATGTTCTTTGCCATGTAGAGCCGACATGGAGTTTGCCGACATAAATGCACCTGACTTCACAGTAATATGGAAGCGCACACAGTTAATTCCCAAATTACTTTATTGTCCATTTTTACTTTATTTAGTTTGTGTGTTGTGAAAAATCTTTGCAAGCATGCGTTAGCCTAGCCTATTTAAAGTGTGCTAATCTGTTCTGAATCTGAATCACTCGCTTTAGTGTTAAGGATTTGCTTCACTAATACTATTTAGACTATTATTGGTCCTCACTAGTTCCTTGTGAACTGTAGAGACGTGCGATATTAACATCAGTTTACTGAGGACATACGTGTTTTCCCTAGCAGATGCACTGGGACGCATTTAGATTGGAAGTCGGAATTCCGACTCAGAAATATCGATTTCCATAATGGATTACATTACATGCATCCTACACTGCTCCCTCTGTAGGAGCCCTACTTTGGACACACGGTCAAAGCTGGAATAGTGTTATGAGGTGCAGTATGCACGACATTGTTTCTGCTCCCATGTACAGAGCCAGGGCTGTGTAGAAACACTTGGTAGATGAGAAGACAATTACTGAGTTTGACAAAAAGTGTATTGAATTATATTTGCGTCCCTCACAGTTAATGAGAAAACTTGATTTGTGCTTCAATTTACATATTTAGATTCAACAGAAGGTGAGCAAAAAGGGTACATTTATTTCTGATATTGGAAACACTTGTAATCTGTATTTAACATTATTTTGCAGATATAATGTATTAGCATATGAATTTACACAGCAAACTGTATTGTATGATGAGATATACGTGTGGACAATAAGCCATATTGTGTGTTATTTACTTGTGGGATGTAGTTACTGTTGATCAACCACCCTGGGTTCACACACACACACACACACACACACACACAAATGTTTTTGAACAACATCCAATTTAGCAGTACAGTAGTTATAGCATGTGACTGCATATGGCACATATGGCTCATATTTCCTGAAATTGTCACTGTTAAAAATCATTGAGTATTGACCGACGTCTTAACAATTCCTTCACAAATTGTTTAAGGTTGGCCAGCAAATTCCTAGAATAACAAATTGTTGTTTGACCTGTTAAAATGTCAGATGTTGACATTTTATGTTCCAATGGAAAATGTTGTAATATTGAGCCATGAGGAAGGAGTAAGAGGTTATAGGACATGGTCATTGACTGAGACAGACATGCACACACACTCACACACACATACACACACACACACACACACACACACACACACACACACACACACACACACATGCGCACACGCACACACGCAGTGCCTTGTTCCAAACACCAACACTTCACAGAGATGCTCAGCCCCCTGGGCTGGGCACAAACCTGCATTAAAACGAGAATACTATCAAAGCCCCTTTTATGTGTTCACAATTCGACTGGGGGACATTTCCCCAATAAACAGCTTATGTAACAAAACAGAAAAGCTTGCACTAACACCAACATTGTTTAAACAAGAATTTTCATTCACACAATAAGTCACATGACAATACATGAAGCTAAAATATGTTGTCCATGTTCAAAGATAATAATCAGCTAAATACATGTGCTTAGTGCAATATGGTCGTTAATATTACAAGACTGGTGCAGCCAATGTGGGTGACTGTCAGTATTGTCCTTGTTTAAGTCATTTACCTCAAAAGGGAAACGTGTGGCATTGCTGTAATCTTGACTGGGCCAGCTTTGATTTTTAGTGTGAATCTCTTCCTCACAGTGAAGACATAAAGCTGGGAATCATTGTCGAAAGACAAGAGTTGTGTTTCTCATTGTTGTACTGCTTAAAAGAGATGTTGCCATTCGGGGCTATTGATTAAGCTGTCTGAGATCAGAGAAGTGGCAGGGTGCTTCTGAAGACCACTGTCAGTCAATGGTATTTGAATAGAGTAGCACAAAATTAGTAAAAAAATTAAAAAATGTAACAATTGTGGTGTCAGAAACTCTGTATACTTTGCAGAGGTCATTTTCACACCTTCAGGGACCCTAAAGGGGCCTACAAGCTCTCTTCCCATGATTCTGGCCCAAAACATGACTCTACCACCTCCTTGCTGACATCGCAGCACCCACCAACCATACACTACTCCATCCATCTGGACCATCCAGGGTTGCACGGCACTCATCAGTAAACAAGACTGTTTGAAAATTTGTCTTTATGTATTTCTGGGCCCACTGCAACCGTTTCTGCTTGTGAGCATTGGTTAGGGGTGGCCCAATAGTTATGCACAACTGCAAGCCTCTGGAGAATCCCACACCTTGAGGTTAGCGGGACTCCAGAGGCACCAGCATTATTAAATACGTGTTTGCTGCTTTGTAAAAGCAGTTTAGCAACTGCTCTCTTAATCCGATGAGTTTGTCTGGCAGCAACCTTCCTCGATATGCCTTTATCTGCACAAACCCGTCTGTGCTCTGAATCAGTTAAGTTTTCGGGAAATATCGAATGTTTTCATACCTTTTCCAAGGCATTGCACTATTTGACGCTTTTCCGGGGCATACATCCTTTTTCTTTTCCATATTGCTTGAAACCTGTGGCCTGCATAATAATGTGGAACAGCCTTCTTACTGTAAGTAGTTTTCCTTTAATTGGGCTCACCTGGCAAACTAATTAACACTAAGATTGATTTCAGTGATCCAAAGAGCCCGGAGACACAATACCATCCCTGAGTTTGATTGAAAAACTAAATATTTAATGTTTATGACACTTAATTCCAATTTGCATAATAATTTGTAACGCGGTGAATTTTCTTTGGAGCCTACCAGATTATCTGTTGATATCGTAACTTGTGATAAGAGCATTATTTTCTGTTAAAGATAAATATTTTCCATGTGTGCTTCCTGTTTAGTGGCAGGCAGGCAGAACACACACACACACACAAACACACACACAGAGAGAGAGAGAGAGAGAGAGAGAGAGAGAGAGAGAGAGAGAGAGAGAGAGAGAGAGAGAGAGAG